>JAAKBF010000072.1:0-30212 GCA_012656075.1 Phytophthora hibernalis | reverse complement strand
AGCTTGAGCATGAAGTCGTCGATGGTCTGGTTCCACATGCGCGGCGACTGCCAGTCCGTACAGTTAACCGCTTGAGCTTGCATACGGTGGTCCGGGTGGTCTTCGTCCACATAGCCATCCGGTTGTGCCATGTAGATGTCTTCGTCCAGCACACCGTTGAGGAACGCAGTCTTGACATCCATCTGGTGCAGCTTGAGACCATACTTGGCAGCTAGACCAGCACGATCCTGACGACGTGAACTTGGCCACTGGTGCGAAGGTCTCGTCGTAGTCGATGCCGTACTTTGCGAAAACGCCTTGGCCACCAGTCGCGCCTTGAACCGCTCGATCTTCTCCAGCTTGGTTCTCCTTCACGCGAAACACCCATCTGCAGCCGATCGCCTTGCGTCCTTCGGCAGTGGTACGACATCCCACGTGTCGTTCTTGAGCAGCGAGTCACACTCCGAGTCACACGCCTCCTTCCACTTGACTGCGTCGCTGGATTCCATCGCCGACTTGAACGTGGTCGGCATTTCCCACTGAATCCACGACGTACGCAGCTTCGAAGTCTTGACTTTCTTGAGCCGCAGCCGACATCTCGTCCAGGGTCTGGTGTCGACTCTGCGACGCATACCGCTTGGCACTTGGAACCTCCGTGACTTCCTCCAGCGACTGCGTCCGCGGGTGTCGCTTGCTGCCGGGCTCGTCTTCGTCCGCGCAGTTTCTTCCTCTTCGTTGTCGTCTTCATCCGACTGCGACGAATCTTGATCCGTCGTCTCTTCATCTTGAATGACCACCACCTCCTCTGATGGTAGTCACGTCTCCCACTGTCGAAGACGTCTTCCATGAATTGCGCGTCGCGGCTCACCAGCACGCGACTGCTCTCCAGTTCTTCGAATCGATACGCTTTTCTCGTGCTCCGAGTACCCCAGGAACCGACAGCGCACCGACCGAGCGTCAAACTTGGTGCGCTTCGCCTTCGGTACGTGCACATACGCGTGGCAACCGAACACTTTCAGGTTCGCCAGCAGCGGTTTCTTGCCCGTCCAAACTTGGTGCGGAGACTTGTCGTGGCTGATGGCGCGTGTCGGACACCGATTACGGAGGAACGTAGCCGTCATCACCGCTTCACCCCAATACGTCTTGGGCAATCCGGCATGTTCCAGCATGCAGCGCGCACACTCCACCAACGTCCGGTTCATCCGCTCGGCGACTCCATTCAGCTGAGGCGTGTACGGCGGAGTGAACTTCTGCACGATACCACGGTCCGCACAGAACTTGGCCATCGCGCCGGAAGTGTACTCGCCACCGTTGTCGCTCCGGAGTGTCTTCACGCGCTTGCCGGTCTGAGTTTCAGCAAACGCCACAAACTCCGCGAACTTGGTAGCCACCTCGGACTTGTCCTCAGCAAATACACGACGCAGAAGTGCGACTTGTCATCGATGA
The DNA here is from genome assembly GCA_012656075.1 of Phytophthora hibernalis. Lineage (NCBI taxonomy): Eukaryota > Oomycota > Peronosporomycetes > Peronosporales > Peronosporaceae > Phytophthora > Phytophthora hibernalis. The sequence goes on along the minus strand of JAAKBF010000072.1, from coordinate 28,787 downwards.
ACGTGACGAAGTAGCGCTTGCCCCCAAACGTTGGCGTCTGCATGGGGCCGCACACATCGCTGTGAACCACCTCCAGCACGTGCTTCGCACGGTTCGGGGACGACTTCATGTAGCTCACTCGCGTTTGCTTGCCGAGTGCACACCCGTCGCACAGCTCCCACTGCTTCACCGACGTCATGTCGATGCCAACACCGTAGCTCTTCTTGACGATGGCGTCTAGACCGCCATGGCCAATGTGACCAAGTCGGAGGTGCCAGAGGTACGACGTGGTGTCCCTTGGCAATCCTTCGAACTTGCCGCATTGGCCTCGTCAGGCATCATCGGAGTCATGCACAGCTTGAACAGCCCTTTGCCCTCACGAGCGCCGAGCTGCCACTTGAGACCCTTGTTGTCCGCGAAGCACCCGTCGCTCTCGAAGGTGACTGGCCCGACGTCCTTGGTGAAGCGGCCGACCGAAAACAGGTTGCGCGACAGCTTCGGGATATGCCACACATTCGTGAGCACGCCCTTCTTCATGCCGCGCGGCGTCTTCATCGACATGACAATGTCGCCGGTCCCCACCGCCTGAACCACACCGTCGTCCGCGAGATGCACGTCCACCGGAGCCATCTTCTTGTAGTTCCTCATGTACTTGTTGGAACTCGTCATGTGCTGCGTCGCACCCGAGTCGACCAGCCACATGTCACTCGACTTGGCGGTACTGCTCGTACGACCAACCGAGAAAAGGGCCAGGATCTTCTTCGTCCTGCGCGACGTTCGCACGCTGCGACCGATATCGCTCAGCGTCGTTCTGGACCCGCGAGGACACTCCGCGATCCAATGTCCTTGTTTGCCGCAGTTGTGGCACGCCCGGTCTTCACCGGTCGGCCCTTGCGCTTGTTGTTGTTGACCATGAACGCTTGACCTTGACCGTGCGCGGCTCCGTCGACACCGCCACCTTGTTCCTTGCGCTTCATGTCCTCATGCAGCAGCCGAGACGTCACGAGTTCCCACGACAGCGAGTCGGCTCTCGACCAACGCCGTGATCAGGAACTGGTACGACTCGCTCAGACTGCCCAGAAGCGTGATCACCGTCGTCCTCGCTGACCGGAGCGCCAACCGCGTCGAGCTGCTCCGCCAGCGTCTTGAGCTTGTTGATGTGCTCCAGCACATCGTCCTTCCTCCATCATCGTCGTGAAGAAACGCCGACGAAGAAAGAGCTTGTTGGCCAAACTCTTCTCTCGAAGTGTCCTTCCAGTCTTGACCATGCATCATGCGCGTCCTTGGCCGAGCGAACCAGCGGCAGCTGCGAGTCCTCCATCGCGAGACAGATGATCGCCAGCGCCTTACGCGACTTCTCTTGAACGTCGCTTGATCCGCCGTGGTCGTGCAGTGCTCCAGCTTCACTTCCCACTCGTCACTTCCCACAGTTCGCGCTCCTCGAGCACCATCTGCATCTTGAACTTCCACGTGTGGAAGTTGGTTCCGTTGAACTTGTTGATGCGGGCGGTCGTGGTCGGGGTGGCGTCCATGGCGAAGGCGTAGTCGGGGTCTTGGGCAGGGAAGACGGGGCTTGGGCTCATAACCAAAAGGCTTTGGTCGGTTGATGGCAAATGCAAAGTGATTGATTTAGGTCCTTAGTTCGCAAACTCCCTTGCTACCTCTAAGCCTACTGGATTCTCTACTGGATACACTCTACTGGATTCTCTACCGGATACTGAGTTGCTTCAGCCAATCAGCGACTGCCACGTGGATGCCCATCTTGTACCCACAATCTTGTACCCACGTTGTAATCCCGTAGCGTAAACAGCGTCCCATCATCAGTGTCCGCGTCCCATCAGTGTCCCAACACAGGAATGATTGCGGTCCCACTGAGTGAGGTCATACCGGTATCCTACCGGTATACCGCAGCTGCCCGAGGCGCCTTCTTGACAACAGTCATGTGCTGTGGTGTCGCACCTGAGTCGGACCAGCCACAAAAGGCTTTGGTCGGTTGATGGCAAATGCAAAGTGATTGATTTAGGTCCTTAGTTCGCAAACTCCCTTGCTACCTCTAAGCCTACTGGATTCTCTACTGGATACACTCTACTGGATTCTCTACCGGATACTGAGTTGCTTCAGCCAATCAGCGACTGCCACGTGGATGCCCATCTTGTACCCACAATCTTGTACCCACGTGTCCCGTAATCCCCGTAGCGTAAACAGTGTCCCATCATCAGTGTCCGCGTCCCATCATCAGTGTCCCGTAAACACAGGAATGATTGCGGTCCCACTGAGTGAAGGTCTACCGGTATCCTACCGGTATACCGCAGCTGCCCGAGCGCCTTCTTGACAACACTCCCACTGACTCGACAGCGATTGCACCTTGGATCCCGAGCTTGGTCCGAGCACACTGAACTGCGTTGCAGGAATTGGCTTTCATCATGTCCGCCAGCATGTCCGTTGTCGACATATTGTAGCACCACTTGATGTGCTTCCACCCTCACGCACGAAGTGGTAGCGAATGTCGATGTGCTTGGTGCGCTTGTGGAACTGCGGGTTCTTGGCCAACGCGATGGAGCCTTGTTGTCCTCGTAGATCTTGACCGCTTCATCGCTTGCCATCTCGCCGAGCTCGCACAGGAACACCTTGAGCCACACTGCCTCTTGTGTCGCCTCCGATAGCGCCATGTACTCGGCCTCCGTCGAAGACAGCGCCACCGTCCGCTGTTTCTTGCTTCTCCAGCTGATGCATCCGCCGTTCATCATGAACGCGTAGCCACTTGTACTCCGTCGAGACTCGATGTCGCCTGCCCAGTCCGCATCCGAATAGCCTTGAAGTCCATCGTGGCAGCTTGCTTGAAATTCGATGCCGTGCGTCTTGGTGCCTTGAATGTACCTGAACACCCTCTTGAGCGCCTGCCAGTGTGTCGGGCACGGGTCCGCTGCAAACTGACTTAGCACTCCCACTGCAGCTGCCAGGTCCGGACGAGTGCCTACCATGAGGTACATGAGGCATCCCACTGCGTTCCGGTATGGCACGTTGACCATGGTCTCGTCGTGCTTGCAGCCACCTTCACACATGGCCTTCGTCAGCTTGAGACCCGGATCCTGTGGCGTCTTGACAGGGTTGCTCTTGTCCATGCTGAACTTCTGCAGGATGTCTTTGGCGAACTTGGTCTGCCGCATCGACATCTTCCCAGCCACCACGTCTTGCTCGATCTCCATCCCGAGGAAGTACTTGAGCTGACCCATGTCCGTCATCTCGAAGCGGTGACTGAGCGCCTGCTTGGTGTCGAGGAGCATCTTGTCACTGCTGCTGGCGAGGACCAAGTCGTCAACGTAGAGCGCCACGAAGATCATGTCTGGCCGTCACGCTTGGTGCAGTGGTCGGACTCGCACTTTTGAACCCCAGCTTGAGCATGAACGTGATGGTCTGGTTCCACATGCGCGGCGACTGCTTCAGTCCGTACAGCGACCGCTTGAGCTTACATGCGTGGTCCGGTGGTCTTCGTCCACATAGCCATCCGGCTGTGCCATGTAGATGTCTTCGTCCAGCACACCGTTGAGGAACGCAGTCTTGACATCCATCTGGTGCAGCTTGAGACCATACTTGGCAGCTAGACTCAGTACGATCCGGATCGACGTGAACTTGGCCACTGGTGCGAAGGTCTCGTCGTAGTCGATGCCGTACTTTTGCGAAAACCCCTTGGCCACCAGTCGCGCCTTGAACCGCTCGATCTCTCCAGCTTGGTTCTCCTTCACGCGAAACACCCATCTGCAGCCGATCGCCTTGCGTCCCTTCGGCAGTGGTACGACATCCCACGTGTCGTTCTTGAGCAGCGAGTCACACTCCGAGTCACACGCCTCCTTCCACTTGACTGCGTCGCTGGATTCCATCGCCGACTTGAACGTGGTCGGCATTTCTCCCACTGAATCCACGACGTACGCAGCTTCGAAGTCTTGACTTTCTTGAGCCGCAGCCGACATCTCGTCCAGGGTCTGGTGTCGACTCTGCGACGCATACCGCTTGGCACTTGGAACCTCCGTGACTTCCTCCAGCGACTGCGTCCGCGGGTGTCGCTTGCTGCCGGGCTCGAAGTCTTCGTCCCGCGCAGCTTCTTCCTCTTCTTCGTTGTCGTCTTCATCCGACTGCGACGAATCTTGATCCGTCGTCTCTTCATCTTGAATGACCACCACCTCCCTCTGATGGTAGTCACGTCTCCCACTGTCGAAGACGTCTTCCATGAATTGCGCGTCGCGGCTCACCAGCACGCGACTGCTCTCCAGTTCTTCGAATCGATACGCTTTCTCGTGCTCCGAGTACCCCAGGAACCGACAGCGCACCGACCGAGCGTCAAACTTGGTGCGCTTCGCCTTCGGTACGTGCACATACGCGTGGCAACCGAACACTTTCAGGTTCGCCAGCAGCGGTTTCTTGCCCGTCAAACTTGGTGCGGAGACTTGTCGTGGCTGATGGCGCGTGTCGGACACCGATTACGGAGGAACGTAGCCGTCATCACCGCTTCACCCCAATACGTCTTGGGCAATCCGGCATGTTCCAGCATGCAGCGCGCACACTCCACCAACGTCCGGTTCATCCGCTCGGCGACTCCATTCAGCTGAGGCGTGTACGGCGGAGTGAACTTCTGCACGATACCACGGTCCGCACAGAACTTGGCCATCGCGCCGGAAGTGTACTCGCCACCGTTGTCGCTCCGGAGTGTCTTCACGCGCTTGCCGGTCTGAGTTTCAGCAAACACCACAAACTCCGCGAACTTGGCAGCCACCTCGGACTTGTTCCTCAGCAAATACACGACGCAGAAGTGCGACTTGTCATCGATGAACGTGACGAAGTAGCGCTTGCCCCCAAACGTTGGCGTCTGCATGGGGCCGCACACATCGCTGTGAACCACCTCCAGCACGTGCTTCGCACGGTTCGGGGACGACTTCATGTAGCTCACTCGCGTTTGCTTGCCGAGTGCACACCCGTCGCACAGCTCCCACTGCTTCACCGACGTCATGTCGATGCCAACACCGTAGCTCTTCTTGACGATGGCGTCTAGACCGCCATGGCCAATGTGACCAAGTCGGAGGTGCCAGAGGTACGACGTGGTGTCCCCTTGGCAATCCTTCGAACTTGCCGCATTGGCCTCGTCAGGCATCATCGGAGTCATGCACAGCTTGAACAGCCCTTTGCCCTCACGAGCGCCGAGCTGCCACTTGAGACCCTTGTTGTCCGCGAAGCACCCGTCGCTCTCGAAGGTGACTGGCCCGACGTCCTTGGTGAAGCGGCCGACCGAAAACAGGTTGCGCGACTGTTGTCAAGAAGGCGCCTCGGGCAGCTGCGGTATACCGGTAGGATACCGGTATGACCTTCACTCAGTGGGACCGCAATCATTCCTGTGTTTACGGGACACTGATGATGGGACGCGGGACACTGATGATGGGACGCTGTTTACGCTACGGGGATTACGGGACACGTGGGTACAAGATTGTGGGTACAAGATGGGCATCCACGTGGCAGTCGCTGATTGGCTGAAGCAACTCAGTATCCGGTAGAGAATCCAGTAGAGTGTATCCAGTAGAGAATCCAGTAGGCTTAGAGGTAGCAAGGGAGTTTGCGAACTAAGGACCTAAATCAATCACTTTGCATTTTGCCATCAACCGACCAAAGCCTTTTGGTTATGAGCCCAAGCCCCGTCTTCCCTGCCCAAGACCCCGACTACGCCTTCGCCATGGACGCCACCCCGACCACGACCGCCCGCATCAACAAGTTCAACGGAACCAACTTCCACACGTGGAAGTTCAAGATGCAGATGGTGCTCGAGGAGCGCGAACTGTGGGAAGTGACGAGTGGGGAAGTGAAGCTGGAGCACTGCACGACCACGGCGGATCAAGCGACGTTCAAGAGGAAGTCGCGTAAGGCGCTGGCGATCATCTGTCTCGCGATGGAGGACTCGCAGCTGCCGCTGGTTCGCTCGGCCAAGGACGCGCATGATGCATGGTCAAGACTGGAAGGACACTTCGAGAAGAAGAGTTTGGCCAACAAGCTCTTTCTTCGTCGGCGTTTCTTCACGACGATGATGGAGGAAGGTGACGATGTGCTGGAGCACATCAACAAGCTCAAGACGCTGGCGGAGCAGCTCGACGCGGTTGGCGCTCCGGTCAGCGAGGACGACTTGGTGATCACGCTTCTGGGCAGTCTGAGCGAGTCGTACCAGTTCCTGATCACGGCGTTGGAGTCGAGCCGACTCGCTGTCGTGGGAACTCGTGACGTCTCGGCTGCTGCATGAGGACATGAAGCGCAAGGAACAAGGTGGCGGTGTCGACGGAGCCGCGCACGGTCAAGGTCAAGCGTTCATGGTCAACAACAACAAGCGCAAGGGCCGACCGGTGAAGAAGACCGGGGCGTGCCACAACTGCGGCAAACAAGGACATTGGATCGCGGAGTGTCCCTCGCGGGTCCAGAACGACGCTGAGCGATATCGGTCGCAGCGTGCGAACGTCGCGCAGGACGAAGAAGATCCTGGCGACTACCTTTTCTCGGTTGGTCGTACGAGCAGTACCGCCAAGTCGAGTGACATGTGGCTGGTCGACTCGGGTGCGACGCAGCACATGACGAGTTCCAACAAGTACATGAGGAACTACAAGAAGATGGCTCCGGTGGACGTGCATCTCGCGGACGACGGTGTGGTTCAGGCGGTGGGGACCGGCGACATTGTCATGTCGATGAAGACGCCGCGCGGCATGAAGAAGGGCGTGCTCACGAATGTGTGGCATATCCCGAAGCTGTCGCGCAACCTGTTTTCGGTCGGCCGCTTCACCAAGGACGTCGGGCCAGTCACCTTCGAGAGCGACGGGTGCTTCGCGGACAACAAGGGTCTCAAGTGGCAGCTCGGCGCTCGTGAGGGCAAAGGGCTGTTCAAGCTGTGCATGACTCCGATGATGCCTGACGAGGCCAATGCGGCAAGTTCGAAGGATTGCCAAGGGGACACCACGTCGTACCTCTGGCACCTCCGACTTGGTCACATTGGCCATGGCGGTCTAGACGCCATCGTCAAGAAGAGCTACGGTGTTGGCATCGACATGACGTCGGTGAAGCAGTGGGAGCTGTGCGACGGGTGTGCACTCGGCAAGCAAACGCGAGTGAGCTACATGAAGTCGTCCCCGAACCGTGCGAAGCACGTGCTGGAGGTGGTTCACAGCGATGTGTGCGGCCCCATGCAGACGCCAACGTTTGGGGGCAAGCGCTACTTCGTCACGTTCATCGATGACAAGTCGCACTTCTGCGTCGTGTATTTGCTGAGGAACAAGTCCGAGGTGGCTACCAAGTTCGCGGAGTTTGTGGCGTTTGCTGAAACTCAGACCGGCAAGCGCGTGAAGACACTCCGGAGCGACAACGGTGGCGAGTACACTTCCGGCGCGATGGCCAAGTTCTGTGCGGACCGTGGTATCGTGCAGAAGTTCACTCCGCCGTACACGCCTCAGCTGAATGGAGTCGCCGAGCGGATGAACCGGACGTTGGTGGAGTGTGCGCGCTGCATGCTGGAACATGCCGGATTGCCCAAGACGTATTGGGGTGAAGCGGTGATGACGGCTACGTTCCTCCGTAATCGGTGTCCGACACGCGCCATCAGCCACGACAAGTCTCCGCACCAAGTTTGGACGGGCAAGAAACCGCTGCTGGCGAACCTGAAAGTGTTCGGTTGCCACGCGTATGTGCACGTACCGAAGGCGAAGCGCACCAAGTTTGACGCTCGGTCGGTGCGCTGTCGGTTCCTGGGGTACTCGGAGCACGAGAAAGCGTATCGATTCGAAGAACTGGAGAGCAGTCGCGTGCTGGTGAGCCGCGACGCGCAATTCATGGAAGACGTCTTCGACAGTGGGAGACGTGACTACCATCAGAGGGAGGTGGTGGTCATTCAAGATGAAGAGACGACGGATCAAGATTCGTCGCAGTCGGATGAAGACGACAACGAAGAAGAGGAAGAGGAAGAAGCTGCGCGGGACGAAGACTTCGAGCCCGGCAGCAAGCGACACCCGCGGACGCAGTCGCTGGAGGAAGTCACGGAGGTTCCAAGTGCCAAGCGGTATGCGTCGCAGAGTCGACACCAGACCCTGGACGAGATGTCGGCTGCGGCTCAAGAAAGTCAAGACTTCGAAGCTGCGTACGTCGTGGATTCAGTGGGAGAAATGCCGACCACGTTCAAGTCGGCGATGGAATCCAGCGACGCAGTCAAGTGGAAGGAGGCGTGTGACTCGGAGTGTGACTCGCTGCTCAAGAACGACACGTGGGATGTCGTACCACTGCCGAAGGGACGCAAGGCGATCGGCTGCAGATGGGTGTTTCGCGTGAAGGAGAACCAAGCTGGAGAGATCGAGCGGTTCAAGGCGCGACTGGTGGCCAAGGGGTTTTCGCAAAAGTACGGCATCGACTACGACGAGACCTTCGCACCAGTGGCCAAGTTCACGTCGATCCGGATCGTACTGAGTCTAGCTGCCAAGTATGGTCTCAAGCTGCACCAGATGGATGTCAAGACTGCGTTCCTCAACGGTGTGCTGGACGAAGACATCTACATGGCACAGCCGGATGGCTATGTGGACGAAGACCACCCGGACCACGTATGCAAGCTCAAGCGGTCGCTGTACGGACTGAAGCAGTCGCCGCGCATGTGGAACCAGACCATCGACGACTTCATGCTCAAGCTGGGGTTCAAGAAGTGCGAGTCCGACCACTGCATCTACTTGAAGCGTGACGGCCAAGACATGATCTTCGTGGCGCTCTACGTTGACGACTTGGTCCTCGCCAGCAGCAGTGACAAGATGCTCCTCGACACCAAGCAGGCGCTCAGTCACCGCTTCGAGATGACGGACATGGGTCAGCTCAAGTACTTCCTCGGGATGGAGATCGAGCAAGACGTGGTGGCTGGGAAGATGTCGATGCGGCAGACCAAGTTCGCCAAAGACATCCTGCAGAAGTTCAGCATGGACAAGAGCAACCCTGTCAAGACGCCACAGGATCCGGGTCTCAAGCTGACGAAGGCCATGTGTGAAGGTGGCTGCAAGCACGACGAGACCATGGTCAACGTGCCATACCGGAACGCAGTGGGATGCCTCATGTACCTCATGGTAGGCACTCGTCCGGACCTGGCAGCTGCAGTGGGAGTGCTAAGCCAGTTTGCAGCGGACCCGTGCCCGACACACTGGCAGGCGCTCAAGAGGGTGTTCAGGTACATTCAAGGCACCAAGACGCACGGCATCGAATTTCAAGCAAGCTGCCACGATGGACTTCAAGGCTATTCGGATGCGGACTGGGCAGGCGACATCGAGTCTCGACGGAGTACAAGTGGCTACGCGTTCATGATGAACGGCGGATGCATCAGCTGGAGAAGCAAGAAACAGCGGACGGTGGCGCCTTCGACGGAGGCCGAGTACATGGCGCTATCGGAGGCGACACAAGAGGATGTGGCTCGGTCCTTAGTTCGCAAACTCTGAAGCTCTCTAAGACCCTGGCTCCTCGCTGGATACCCGCTTCACCATACTGAGTTGCCACGTGCCACGTGGATGCCCATCTTGTACATGTCCCGGAAGGTGATGCGAAGTCCCACATCAGTGTCCCCCATCATCAGTGTCCTGTAAACACAGGAATGTTGCGGTCCCACTGAGTGTATACCGGTCATACCGGTATCCCACCAGTGACCGCATCACCCAACACTCGCACACTGCACCTACGATTGAGCTGGGAGAGACACTGCACACGTGCAGGAATTGGCTTCGCATCATGTCCGCCAGCATGTCCGTTGTCGATTATTGTAGCACCACTTGATGTGCTTCCACCTTCTCACGCACGAAGTGGTAGCGAATGTCGATGTGCTTGGTGCGCTTGTGGAACTGCGGGTTCTTGGCCAACGCGATGGAGCCTTGGTTGTCCTCGTAGATCTTGACCGCTTCATCGCTTGCCATCTCGCCGAGCTCGCACAGGAACACCTTGAGCCACACTGCCTCTTGTGTCGCCTCCGATAGCGCCATGTACTCGGCCTCCGTCGAAGACAGCGCCACCGTCCGCTGTTTCTTGCTTCTCCAGCTGATGCATCCGCCGTTCATCATGAACGCGTAGCCACTTGTACTCCGTCGAGACTCGATGTCGCCTGCCCAGTCCGCATCCGAATAGCCTTGAAGTCCATCGTGGCAGCTTGCTTGAAATTCGATGCCGTGCGTCTTGGTGCCTTGAATGTACCTGAACACCCTCTTGAGCGCCTGCCAGTGTGTCGGGCACGGGTCCGCTGCAAACTGGCTCAGCACTCCCACTGCAGCTGCCAGGTCCGGACGAGTGCCTACCATGAGGTACATGAGGCATCCCACTGCGTTCCGGTATGGCACGTTGACCATGGTCTCGTCGTGCTTGCAGCCACCTTCACACATGGCCTTCGTCAGCTTGAGACCCGGATCCTGTGGCGTCTTGACAGGGTTGCTCTTGTCCATGCTGAACTTCTGCAGGATGTCTTTGGCGAACTTGGTCTGCCGCATCGACATCTTCCCAGCCACCACGTCTTGCTCGATCTCCATCCCGAGGAAGTACTTGAGCTGACCCATGTCCGTCATCTCGAAGCGGTGACTGAGCGCCTGCTTGGTGTCGAGGAGCATCTTGTCACTGCTGCTGGCGAGGACCAAGTCGTCAACGTAGAGCGCCACGAAGATCATGTCTTGGCCGTCACGCTTCAAGTAGATGCAGTGGTCGGACTCGCACTTCTTGAACCCCAGCTTGAGCATGAAGTCGTCGATGGTCTGGTTCCACATGCGCGGCGACTGCTTCAGTCCGTACAGCGACCGCTTGAGCTTGCATACGTGGTCCGGGTGGTCTTCGTCCACATAGCCATCCGGCTGTGCCATGTAGATGTCTTCGTCCAGCACACCGTTGAGGAACGCAGTCTTGACATCCATCTGGTGCAGCTTGAGACCATACTTGGCAGCTAGACTCAGTACGATCCGGATCGACGTGAACTTGGCCACTGGTGCGAAGGTCTCGTCGTAGTCGATGCCGTACTTTTGCGAAAACCCCTTGGCCACCAGTCGCGCCTTGAACCGCTCGATCTCTCCAGCTTGGTTCTCCTTCACGCGAAACACCCATCTGCAGCCGATCGCCTTGCGTCCCTTCGGCAGTGGTACGACATCCCACGTGTCGTTCTTGAGCAGCGAGTCACACTCCGAGTCACACGCCTCCTTCCACTTGACTGCGTCGCTGGATTCCATCGCCGACTTGAACGTGGTCGGCATTTCTCCCACTGAATCCACGACGTACGCAGCTTCGAAGTCTTGACTTTCTTGAGCCGCAGCCGACATCTCGTCCAGGGTCTGGTGTCGACTCTGCGACGCATACCGCTTGGCACTTGGAACCTCCGTGACTTCCTCCAGCGACTGCGTCCGCGGGTGTCGCTTGCTGCCGGGCTCGAAGTCTTCGTCCCGCGCAGCTTCTTCCTCTTCTTCGTTGTCGTCTTCATCCGACTGCGACGAATCTTGATCCGTCGTCTCTTCATCTTGAATGACCACCACCTCCCTCTGATGGTAGTCACGTCTCCCACTGTCGAAGACGTCTTCCATGAATTGCGCGTCGCGGCTCACCAGCACGCGACTGCTCTCCAGTTCTTCGAATCGATACGCTTTCTCGTGCTCCGAGTACCCCAGGAACCGACAGCGCACCGACCGAGCGTCAAACTTGGTGCGCTTCGCCTTCGGTACGTGCACATACGCGTGGCAACCGAACACTTTCAGGTTCGCCAGCAGCGGTTTCTTGCCCGTCAAACTTGGTGCGGAGACTTGTCGTGGCTGATGGCGCGTGTCGGACACCGATTACGGAGGAACGTAGCCGTCATCACCGCTTCACCCCAATACGTCTTGGGCAATCCGGCATGTTCCAGCATGCAGCGCGCACACTCCACCAACGTCCGGTTCATCCGCTCGGCGACTCCATTCAGCTGAGGCGTGTACGGCGGAGTGAACTTCTGCACGATACCACGGTCCGCACAGAACTTGGCCATCGCGCCGGAAGTGTACTCGCCACCGTTGTCGCTCCGGAGTGTCTTCACGCGCTTGCCGGTCTGAGTTTCAGCAAACGCCACAAACTCCGCGAACTTGGTAGCCACCTCGGACTTGTTCCTCAGCAAATACACGACGCAGAAGTGCGACTTGTCATCGATGAACGTGACGAAGTAGCGCTTGCCCCCAAACGTTGGCGTCTGCATGGGGCCGCACACATCGCTGTGAACCACCTCCAGCACGTGCTTCGCACGGTTCGGGGACGACTTCATGTAGCTCACTCGCGTTTGCTTGCCGAGTGCACACCCGTCGCACAGCTCCCACTGCTTCACCGACGTCATGTCGATGCCAACACCGTAGCTCTTCTTGACGATGGCGTCTAGACCGCCATGGCCAATGTGACCAAGTCGGAGGTGCCAGAGGTACGACGTGGTGTCCCCTTGGCAATCCTTCGAACTTGCCGCATTGGCCTCGTCAGGCATCATCGGAGTCATGCACAGCTTGAACAGCCCTTTGCCCTCACGAGCGCCGAGCTGCCACTTGAGACCCTTGTTGTCCGCGAAGCACCCGTCGCTCTCGAAGGTGACTGGCCCGACGTCCTTGGTGAAGCGGCCGACCGAAAACAGGTTGCGCGACAGCTTCGGGATATGCCACACATTCGTGAGCACGCCCTTCTTCATGCCGCGCGGCGTCTTCATCGACATGACAATGTCGCCGGTCCCCACCGCCTGAACCACACCGTCGTCCGCGAGATGCACGTCCACCGGAGCCATCTTCTTGTAGTTCCTCATGTACTTGTTGGAACTCGTCATGTGCTGCGTCGCACCCGAGTCGACCAGCCACATGTCACTCGACTTGGCGGTACTGCTCGTACGACCAACCGAGAAAAGGTAGTCGCCAGGATCTTCTTCGTCCTGCGCGACGTTCGCACGCTGCGACCGATATCGCTCAGCGTCGTTCTGGACCCGCGAGGGACACTCCGCGATCCAATGTCCTTGTTTGCCGCAGTTGTGGCACGCCCCGGTCTTCTTCACCGGTCGGCCCTTGCGCTTGTTGTTGTTGACCATGAACGCTTGACCTTGACCGTGCGCGGCTCCGTCGACACCGCCACCTTGTTCCTTGCGCTTCATGTCCTCATGCAGCAGCCGAGACGTCACGAGTTCCCACGACAGCGAGTCGGCTCTCGACTCCAACGCCGTGATCAGGAACTGGTACGACTCGCTCAGACTGCCCAGAAGCGTGATCACCAAGTCGTCCTCGCTGACCGGAGCGCCAACCGCGTCGAGCTGCTCCGCCAGCGTCTTGAGCTTGTTGATGTGCTCCAGCACATCGTCACCTTCCTCCATCATCGTCGTGAAGAAACGCCGACGAAGAAAGAGCTTGTTGGCCAAACTCTTCTTCTCGAAGTGTCCTTCCAGTCTTGACCATGCATCATGCGCGTCCTTGGCCGAGCGAACCAGCGGCAGCTGCGAGTCCTCCATCGCGAGACAGATGATCGCCAGCGCCTTACGCGACTTCCTCTTGAACGTCGCTTGATCCGCCGTGGTCGTGCAGTGCTCCAGCTTCACTTCCCCACTCGTCACTTCCCACAGTTCGCGCTCCTCGAGCACCATCTGCATCTTGAACTTCCACGTGTGGAAGTTGGTTCCGTTGAACTTGTTGATGCGGGCGGTCGTGGTCGGGGTGGCGTCCATGGCGAAGGCGTAGTCGGGGTCTTGGGCAGGAAGACGGGGCTTGGGCTCATAACCAAAAGGCTTTGGTCGGTTGATGGCAAAATGCAAAGTGATTGATTTAGGTCCTTAGTTCGCAAACTCCTTGCTACCTCTAAGCCTACTGGATTCTCTACTGGATACACTCTACTGGATTCTCTACCGGATACTGAGTTGCTTCAGCCAATCAGCGACTGCCACGTGGATGCCCATCTTGTACCCACAATCTTGTACCCACGTGTCCCGTAATCCCCGTAGCGTAAACAGCGTCCCATCATCAGTGTCCCGCGTCCCATCATCAGTGTCCCGTAAACACAGGAATGATTGCGGTCCCACTGAGTGAAGGTCATACCGGTATCCTACCGGTATACCGCAGCTGCCCGAGGCGCCTTCTTGACAACACTCCCACTCGACTCGACAGCGATTGCACCTTGGATCCCGAGCTTGGTCCGGAGCACACTGAACTGCGTTGCAGGAATTGGCTTCGTCATCATGTCCGCCAGCATGTCCGTTGTCGACACATATTGTAGCACCACTTGATGTGCTTCCACCTTCTCACGCACGAAGTGGTAGCGAATGTCGATGTGCTTGGTGCGCTTGTGGAACTGCGGGTTCTTGGCCAACGCGATGGAGCCTTGGTTGTCCTCGTAGATCTTGACCGCTTCATCGCTTGCCATCTCGCCGAGCTCGCACAGGAACACCTTGAGCCACACTGCCTCTTGTGTCGCCTCCGATAGCGCCATGTACTCGGCCTCCGTCGAAGACAGCGCCACCGTCCGCTGTTTCTTGCTTCTCCAGCTGATGCATCCGCCGTTCATCATGAACGCGTAGCCACTTGTACTCCGTCGAGACTCGATGTCGCCTGCCCAGTCCGCATCCGAATAGCCTTGAAGTCCATCGTGGCAGCTTGCTTGAAATTCGATGCCGTGCGTCTTGGTGCCTTGAATGTACCTGAACACCCTCTTGAGCGCCTGCCAGTGTGTCGGGCACGGGTCCGCTGCAAACTGACTTAGCACTCCCACTGCAGCTGCCAGGTCCGGACGAGTGCCTACCATGAGGTACATGAGGCATCCCACTGCGTTCCGGTATGGCACGTTGACCATGGTCTCGTCGTGCTTGCAGCCACCTTCACACATGGCCTTCGTCAGCTTGAGACCCGGATCCTGTGGCGTCTTGACAGGGTTGCTCTTGTCCATGCTGAACTTCTGCAGGATGTCTTTGGCGAACTTGGTCTGCCGCATCGACATCTTCCCAGCCACCACGTCTTGCTCGATCTCCATCCCGAGGAAGTACTTGAGCTGACCCATGTCCGTCATCTCGAAGCGGTGACTGAGCGCCTGCTTGGTGTCGAGGACCATCTTGTCACTGCTGCTGGCGAGGACCAAGTCGTCAACGTAGAGCGCCACGAAGATCATGTCTTGGCCGTCACGCTTCAAGTAGATGCAGTGGTCGGACTCGCACTTCTTGAACCCCAGCTTGAGCATGAAGTCGTCGATGGTCTGGTTCCACATGCGCGGCGACTGCTTCAGTCCGTACAGCGACCGCTTGAGCTTGCATACGTGGTCCGGGTGGTCTTCGTCCACATAGCCATCCGGCTGTGCCATGTAGATGTCTTCGTCCAGCACACCGTTGAGGAACGCAGTCTTGACATCCATCTGGTGCAGCTTGAGACCATACTTGGCAGCTAGACTCAGTACGATCCGGATCGACGTGAACTTGGCCACTGGTGCGAAGGTCTCGTCGTAGTCGATGCCGTACTTTTGCGAAAACCCCTTGGCCACCAGTCGCGCCTTGAACCGCTCGATCTCTCCAGCTTGGTTCTCCTTCACGCGAAACACCCATCTGCAGCCGATCGCCTTGCGTCCCTTCGGCAGTGGTACGACATCCCACGTGTCGTTCTTGAGCAGCGAGTCACACTCCGAGTCACACGCCTCCTTCCACTTGACTGCGTCGCTGGATTCCATCGCCGACTTGAACGTGGTCGGCATTTCTCCCACTGAATCCACGACGTACGCAGCTTCGAAGTCTTGACTTTCTTGAGCCGCAGCCGACATCTCGTCCAGGGTCTGGTGTCGACTCTGCGACGCATACCGCTTGGCACTTGGAACCTCCGTGACTTCCTCCAGCGACTGCGTCCGCGGGTGTCGCTTGCTGCCGGGCTCGAAGTCTTCGTCCCGCGCAGCTTCTTCCTCTTCTTCGTTGTCGTCTTCATCCGACTGCGACGAATCTTGATCCGTCGTCTCTTCATCTTGAATGACCACCACCTCCCTCTGATGGTAGTCACGTCTCCCACTGTCGAAGACGTCTTCCATGAATTGCGCGTCGCGGCTCACCAGCACGCGACTGCTCTCCAGTTCTTCGAATCGATACGCTTTCTCGTGCTCCGAGTACCCCAGGAACCGACAGCGCACCGACCGAGCGTCAAACTTGGTGCGCTTCGCCTTCGGTACGTGCACATACGCGTGGCAACCGAACACTTTCAGGTTCGCCAGCAGCGGTTTCTTGCCCGTCCAAACTTGGTGCGGAGACTTGTCGTGGCTGATGGCGCGTGTCGGACACCGATTACGGAGGAACGTAGCCGTCATCACCGCTTCACCCCAATACGTCTTGGGCAATCCGGCATGTTCCAGCATGCAGCGCGCACACTCCACCAACGTCCGGTTCATCCGCTCGGCGACTCCATTCAGCTGAGGCGTGTACGGCGGAGTGAACTTCTGCACGATACCACGGTCCGCACAGAACTTGGCCATCGCGCCGGAAGTGTACTCGCCACCGTTGTCGCTCCGGAGTGTCTTCACGCGCTTGCCGGTCTGAGTTTCAGCAAACGCCACAAACTCCGCGAACTTGGTAGCCACCTCGGACTTGTTCCTCAGCAAATACACGACGCAGAAGTGCGACTTGTCATCGATGAACGTGACGAAGTAGCGCTTGCCCCCAAACGTTGGCGTCTGCATGGGGCCGCACACATCGCTGTGAACCACCTCCAGCACGTGCTTCGCACGGTTCGGGGACGACTTCATGTAGCTCACTCGCGTTTGCTTGCCGAGTGCACACCCGTCGCACAGCTCCCACTGCTTCACCGACGTCATGTCGATGCCAACACCGTAGCTCTTCTTGACGATGGCGTCTAGACCGCCATGGCCAATGTGACCAAGTCGGAGGTGCCAGAGGTACGACGTGGTGTCCCCTTGGCAATCCTTCGAACTTGCCGCATTGGCCTCGTCAGGCATCATCGGAGTCATGCACAGCTTGAACAGCCCTTTGCCCTCACGAGCGCCGAGCTGCCACTTGAGACCCTTGTTGTCCGCGAAGCACCCGTCGCTCTCGAAGGTGACTGGCCCGACGTCCTTGGTGAAGCGGCCGACCGAAAACAGGTTGCGCGACAGCTTCGGGATATGCCACACATTCGTGAGCACGCCCTTCTTCATGCCGCGCGGCGTCTTCATCGACATGACAATGTCGCCGGTCCCCACCGCCTGAACCACACCGTCGTCCGCGAGATGCACGTCCACCGGAGCCATCTTCTTGTAGTTCCTCATGTACTTGTTGGAACTCGTCATGTGCTGCGTCGCACCCGAGTCGACCAGCCACATGTCACTCGACTTGGCGGTACTGCTCGTACGACCAACCGAGAAAGGTAGTCGCCAGGATCTTCTTCGTCCTGCGCGACGTTCGCACGCTGCGACCGATATCGCTCAGCGTCGTTCTGGACCCGCGAGGGACACTCCGCGATCCAATGTCCTTGTTTGCCGCAGTTGTGGCACGCCCCGGTCTTCTTCACCGGTCGGCCCTTGCGCTTGTTGTTGTTGACCATGAACGCTTGACCTTGACCGTGCGCGGCTCCGTCGACACCGCCACCTTGTTCCTTGCGCTTCATGTCCTCATGCAGCAGCCGAGACGTCACGAGTTCCCACGACAGCGAGTCGGCTCTCGACTCCAACGCCGTGATCAGGAACTGGTACGACTCGCTCAGACTGCCCAGAAGCGTGATCACCAAGTCGTCCTCGCTGACCGGAGCGCCAACCGCGTCGAGCTGCTCCGCCAGCGTCTTGAGCTTGTTGATGTGCTCCAGCACATCGTCACCTTCCTCCATCATCGTCGTGAAGAAACGCCGACGAAGAAAGAGCTTGTTGGCCAAACTCTTCTTCTCGAAGTGTCCTTCCAGTCTTGACCATGCATCATGCGCGTCCTGGCCGAGCGAACCAGCGGCAGCTGCGAGTCCTCCATCGCGAGACAGATGATCGCCAGCGCCTTACGCGACTTCCTCTTGAACGTCGCTTGATCCGCCGTGGTCAGTGTCCAGTGCTCCAGTCACTTCCCACACTTCCCCACATCGCATCACTTCCACACCGTTCGCGCTCCTGCGACCACCATCTGCGTCTGAACTTCCACGTGTGGCTGGTTGGCGCCGTTGAACTTGTTGATGCGGGCGGTCGTGGTCGGGGTGGCGTCCATGGCGAAGGCGTAGTCGGGGTCTTGGGCAGGGAAGACGGGTTGGGCTCATAACCAAAAGGCTTTGGTCGGTTGATGGCAAAATGCAAAGTGATTGATTTAGGTCCTTAGTTCGCAAACTCCCTTGCTACCTCTAAGCCTACTGGATTCTCTACTGGATACACTCTACTGGATTCTCTACCGGATACTGAGTTGCTTCAGCCAATCAGCGACTGCCACGTGGATGCCCATCTTGTACCCACAATCTTGTACCCACGTGTCCCGTAATCCCCGTAGCAAACAGCGTCCCATCATCAGTGTCCTGCGTCCATCATCAGTGTCCCGTAAACACAGGAATGATTGCGGTCCCACTGAGTGAAGGTCATACCGGTATCCTACCGGTATACCGCAGCTGCCCGAGGCGCCTTCTTGACAACACTCCCACTCGACTCGACAGCGATTGCACCTGGATCCCGAGCTTGGTCCGGAGCACACTGAACTGCGTTGCAGGAATTGGCTTCGTCATCATGTCCGCCAGCATGTCCGTTGTCGACATATTGTAGCACCACTTGATGTGCTTCACGCGAATCGATGTGCTTGGTGCGCTTGTGGAACTGCGGGTTCTTGGCCAACGCGATGGAGCCTTGGTTGTCCTCGTAGATCTTGACCGCTTCATCGCTTGCCATCTCGCCGAGCTCGCACAGGAACACCTTGAGCCACACTGCCTCTTGTGTCGCCTCCGATAGCGCCATGTACTCGGCCTCCGTCGAAGACAGCGCCACCGTCCGCTGTTTCTTGCTTCTCCAGCTGATGCATCCGCCGTTCATCATGAACGCGTAGCCACTTGTACTCCGTCGAGACTCGATGTCGCCTGCCCAGTCCGCATCCGAATAGCCTTGAAGTCCATCGTGGCAGCTTGCTTGAAATTCGATGCCGTGCGTCTTGGTGCCTTGAATGTACCTGAACACCTCTTGAGCGCCTGCCAGTGTGTCGGGCACGGGTCCGCTGCAAACTGACTTAGCACTCCCACTGCAGCTGCCAGGTCCGGACGAGTGCCTACCATGAGGTACATGAGGCATCCCACTGCGTTCCGGTATGGCACGTTGACCATGGTCTCGTCGTGCTTGCAGCCACCTTCACACATGGCCTTCGTCAGCTTGAGACCCGGATCCTGTGGCGTCTTGACAGGGTTGCTCTTGTCCATGCTGAACTTCTGCAGGATGTCTTTGGCGAACTTGGTCTGCCGCATCGACATCTTCCCAGCCACCACGTCTTGCTCGATCTCCATCCCGAGGAAGTACTTGAGCTGACCCATGTCCGTCATCTCGAAGCGGTGACTGAGCGCCTGCTTGGTGTCGAGGAGCATCTTGTCACTGCTGCTGGCGAGGACCAAGTCGTCAACGTAGAGCGCCACGAAGATCATGTCTTGGCCGTCACGCTTCAAGTAGATGCAGTGGTCGGACTCGCACTTCTTGAACCCCAGCTTGAGCATGAAGTCGTCGATGGTCTGGTTCCACATGCGCGGCGACTGCTTCAGTCCGTACAGCGACCGCTTGAGCTTGCATACGTGGTCCGGGTGGTCTTCGTCCACATAGCCATCCGGCTGTGCCATGTAGATGTCTTCGTCCAGCACACCGTTGAGGAACGCAGTCTTGACATCCATCTGGTGCAGCTTGAGACCATACTTGGCAGCTAGACTCAGTACGATCCGGATCGACGTGAACTTGGCCACTGGTGCGAAGGTCTCGTCGTAGTCGATGCCGTACTTTTGCGAAAACCCCTTGGCCACCAGTCGCGCCTTGAACCGCTCGATCTCTCCAGCTTGGTTCTCCTTCACGCGAAACACCCATCTGCAGCCGATCGCCTTGCGTCCCTTCGGCAGTGGTACGACATCCCACGTGTCGTTCTTGAGCAGCGAGTCACACTCCGAGTCACACGCCTCCTTCCACTTGACTGCGTCGCTGGATTCCATCGCCGACTTGAACGTGGTCGGCATTTCTCCCACTGAATCCACGACGTACGCAGCTTCGAAGTCTTGACTTTCTTGAGCCGCAGCCGACATCTCGTCCAGGGTCTGGTGTCGACTCTGCGACGCATACCGCTTGGCACTTGGAACCTCCGTGACTTCCTCCAGCGACTGCGTCCGCGGGTGTCGCTTGCTGCCGGGCTCGAAGTCTTCGTCCCGCGCAGCTTCTTCCTCTTCTTCGTTGTCGTCTTCATCCGACTGCGACGAATCTTGATCCGTCGTCTCTTCATCTTGAATGACCACCACCTCCCTCTGATGGTAGTCACGTCTCCCACTGTCGAAGACGTCTTCCATGAATTGCGCGTCGCGGCTCACCAGCACGCGACTGCTCTCCAGTTCTTCGAATCGATACGCTTTCTCGTGCTCCGAGTACCCCAGGAACCGACAGCGCACCGACCGAGCGTCAAACTTGGTGCGCTTCGCCTTCGGTACGTGCACATACGCGTGGCAACCGAACACTTTCAGGTTCGCCAGCAGCGGTTTCTTGCCCGTCCAAACTTGGTGCGGAGACTTGTCGTGGCTGATGGCGCGTGTCGGACACCGATTACGGAGGAACGTAGCCGTCATCACCGCTTCACCCCAATACGTCTTGGGCAATCCGGCATGTTCCAGCATGCAGCGCGCACACTCCACCAACGTCCGGTTCATCCGCTCGGCGACTCCATTCAGCTGAGGCGTGTACGGCGGAGTGAACTTCTGCACGATACCACGGTCCGCACAGAACTTGGCCATCGCGCCGGAAGTGTACTCGCCACCGTTGTCGCTCCGGAGTGTCTTCACGCGCTTGCCGGTCTGAGTTTCAGCAAACGCCACAAACTCCGCGAACTTGGTAGCCACCTCGGACTTGTTCCTCAGCAAATACACGACGCAGAAGTGCGACTTGTCATCGATGAACGTGACGAAGTAGCGCTTGCCCCCAAACGTTGGCGTCTGCATGGGGCCGCACACATCGCTGTGAACCACCTCCAGCACGTGCTTCGCACGGTTCGGGGACGACTTCATGTAGCTCACTCGCGTTTGCTTGCCGAGTGCACACCCGTCGCACAGCTCCCACTGCTTCACCGACGTCATGTCGATGCCAACACCGTAGCTCTTCTTGACGATGGCGTCTAGACCGCCATGGCCAATGTGACCAAGTCGGAGGTGCCAGAGGTACGACGTGGTGTCCCCTTGGCAATCCTTCGAACTTGCCGCATTGGCCTCGTCAGGCATCATCGGAGTCATGCACAGCTTGAACAGCCCTTGCCCTCACGAGCGCCGAGCTGCCACTTGAGACCCTTGTTGTCCGCGAAGCACCCGTCGCTCTCGAAGGTGACTGGCCCGACGTCCTTGGTGAAGCGGCCGACCGAAAACAGGTTGCGCGACAGCTTCGGGATATGCCACACATTCGTGAGCACGCCCTTCTTCATGCCGCGCGGCGTCTTCATCGACATGACAATGTCGCCGGTCCCCACCGCCTGAACCACACCGTCGTCCGCGAGATGCACGTCCACCGGAGCCATCTTCTTGTAGTTCCTCATGTACTTGTTGGAACTCGTCATGTGCTGCGTCGCACCCGAGTCGACCAGCCACATGTCACTCGACTTGGCGGTACTGCTCGTACGACCAACCGAGAAAAGGTAGTCGCCAGGATCTTCTTCGTCCTGCGCGACGTTCGCACGCTGCGACCGATATCGCTCAGCGTCGTTCTGGACCCGCGAGGGACACTCCGCGATCCAATGTCCTTGTTTGCCGCAGTTGTGGCACGCCCCGGTCTTCTTCACCGGTCGGCCCTTGCGCTTGTTGTTGTTGACCATGAACGCTTGACCTTGACCGTGCGCGGCTCCGTCGACACCGCCACCTTGTTCCTTGCGCTTCATGTCCTCATGCAGCAGCCGAGACGTCACGAGTTCCCACGACAGCGAGTCGGCTCTCGACTCCAACGCCGTGATCAGGAACTGGTACGACTCGCTCAGACTGCCCAGAAGCGTGATCACCAAGTCGTCCTCGCTGACCGGAGCGCCAACCGCGTCGAGCTGCTCCGCCAGCGTCTTGAGCTTGTTGATGTGCTCCAGCACATCGTCACCTTCCTCCATCATCGTCGTGAAGAAACGCCGACGAAGAAAGAGCTTGTTGGCCAAACTCTTCTTCTCGAAGTGTCCTTCCAGTCTTGACCATGCATCATGCGCGTCCTTGGCCGAGCGAACCAGCGGCAGCTGCGAGTCCTCCATCGCGAGACAGATGA
Source organism: Phytophthora hibernalis (assembly GCA_012656075.1). Taxonomy (NCBI): domain Eukaryota; phylum Oomycota; class Peronosporomycetes; order Peronosporales; family Peronosporaceae; genus Phytophthora; species Phytophthora hibernalis. The sequence goes on along the minus strand of JAAKBF010000072.1, from coordinate 6,404 downwards.
TCGCCAGCGCCTTACGCGACTTCCTCTTGAACGTCGCTTGATCCGCCGTGGTCGTGCAGTGCTCCAGCTTCACTTCCCCACTCGTCACTTCCCACAGTTCGCGCTCCTCGAGCACCATCTGCATCTTGAACTTCCACGTGTGGAAGTTGGTTCCGTTGAACTTGTTGATGCGGGCGGTCGTGGTCGGGGTGGCGTCCATGGCGAAGGCGTAGTCGGGGTCTTGGGCAGGGAAGACGGGGCTTGGGCTCATAACCAAAAGGCTTTGGTCGGTTGATGGCAAAATGCAAAGTGATTGATTTAGGTCCTTAGTTCGCAAACTCCCTTGCTACCTCTAAGCCTACTGGATTCTCTACTGGATACACTCTACTGGATTCTCTACCGGATACTGAGTTGCTTCAGCCAATCAGCGACTGCCACGTGGATGCCCATCTTGTACCCACAATCTTGTACCCACGTGTCCCGTAATCCCCGTAGCGTAAACAGCGTCCCATCATCAGTGTCCGCGTCCCATCATCAGTGTCCCGTAAACACAGGAATGATTGCGGTCCCACTGAGTGAAGGTCATACCGGTATCCTACCGGTATACCGCAGCTGCCCGAGGCGCCTTCTTGACAACACTCCCACTCGACTCGACAGCGATTGCACCTTGGATCCCGAGCTTGGTCCGGAGCACACTGAACTGCGTTGCAGGAATTGGCTTCGTCATCATGTCCGCCAGCATGTCCGTTGTCGACACATATTGTAGCACCACTTGATGTGCTTCCACCTTCTCACGCACGAAGTGGTAGCGAATGTCGATGTGCTTGGTGCGCTTGTGGAACTGCGGGTTCTTGGCCAACGCGATGGAGCCTTGGTTGTCCTCGTAGATCTTGACCGCTTCATCGCTTGCCATCTCGCCGAGCTCGCACAGGAACACCTTGAGCCACACTGCCTCTTGTGTCGCCTCCGATAGCGCCATGTACTCGGCCTCCGTCGAAGACAGCGCCACCGTCCGCTGTTTCTTGCTTCTCCAGCTGATGCATCCGCCGTTCATCATGAACGCGTAGCCACTTGTACTCCGTCGAGACTCGATGTCGCCTGCCCAGTCCGCATCCGAATAGCCTTGAAGTCCATCGTGGCAGCTTGCTTGAAATTCGATGCCGTGCGTCTTGGTGCCTTGAATGTACCTGAACACCCTCTTGAGCGCCTGCCAGTGTGTCGGGCACGGGTCCGCTGCAAACTGACTTAGCACTCCCACTGCAGCTGCCAGGTCCGGACGAGTGCCTACCATGAGGTACATGAGGCATCCCACTGCGTTCCGGTATGGCACGTTGACCATGGTCTCGTCGTGCTTGCAGCCACCTTCACACATGGCCTTCGTCAGCTTGAGACCCGGATCCTGTGGCGTCTTGACAGGGTTGCTCTTGTCCATGCTGAACTTCTGCAGGATGTCTTTGGCGAACTTGGTCTGCCGCATCGACATCTTCCCAGCCACCACGTCTTGCTCGATCTCCATCCCGAGGAAGTACTTGAGCTGACCCATGTCCGTCATCTCGAAGCGGTGACTGAGCGCCTGCTTGGTGTCGAGGACCATCTTGTCACTGCTGCTGGCGAGGACCAAGTCGTCAACGTAGAGCGCCACGAAGATCATGTCTTGGCCGTCACGCTTCAAGTAGATGCAGTGGTCGGACTCGCACTTCTTGAACCCCAGCTTGAGCATGAAGTCGTCGATGGTCTGGTTCCACATGCGCGGCGACTGCTTCAGTCCGTACAGCGACCGCTTGAGCTTGCATACGTGGTCCGGGTGGTCTTCGTCCACATAGCCATCCGGCTGTGCCATGTAGATGTCTTCGTCCAGCACACCGTTGAGGAACGCAGTCTTGACATCCATCTGGTGCAGCTTGAGACCATACTTGGCAGCTAGACTCAGTACGATCCGGATCGACGTGAACTTGGCCACTGGTGCGAAGGTCTCGTCGTAGTCGATGCCGTACTTTTGCGAAAACCCCTTGGCCACCAGTCGCGCCTTGAACCGCTCGATCTCTCCAGCTTGGTTCTCCTTCACGCGAAACACCCATCTGCAGCCGATCGCCTTGCGTCCCTTCGGCAGTGGTACGACATCCCACGTGTCGTTCTTGAGCAGCGAGTCACACTCCGAGTCACACGCCTCCTTCCACTTGACTGCGTCGCTGGATTCCATCGCCGACTTGAACGTGGTCGGCATTTCTCCCACTGAATCCACGACGTACGCAGCTTCGAAGTCTTGACTTTCTTGAGCCGCAGCCGACATCTCGTCCAGGGTCTGGTGTCGACTCTGCGACGCATACCGCTTGGCACTTGGAACCTCCGTGACTTCCTCCAGCGACTGCGTCCGCGGGTGTCGCTTGCTGCCGGGCTCGAAGTCTTCGTCCCGCGCAGCTTCTTCTTCCTCTTCTTCGTTGTCGTCTTCATCCGACTGCGACGAATCTTGATCCGTCGTCTCTTCATCTTGAATGACCACCACCTCCCTCTGATGGTAGTCACGTCTCCCACTGTCGAAGACGTCTTCCATGAATTGCGCGTCGCGGCTCACCAGCACGCGACTGCTCTCCAGTTCTTCGAATCGATACGCTTTCTCGTGCTCCGAGTACCCCAGGAACCGACAGCGCACCGACCGAGCGTCAAACTTGGTGCGCTTCGCCTTCGGTACGTGCACATACGCGTGGCAACCGAACACTTTCAGGTTCGCCAGCAGCGGTTTCTTGCCCGTCCAAACTTGGTGCGGAGACTTGTCGTGGCTGATGGCGCGTGTCGGACACCGATTACGGAGGAACGTAGCCGTCATCACCGCTTCACCCCAATACGTCTTGGGCAATCCGGCATGTTCCAGCATGCAGCGCGCACACTCCACCAACGTCCGGTTCATCCGCTCGGCGACTCCATTCAGCTGAGGCGTGTACGGCGGAGTGAACTTCTGCACGATACCACGGTCCGCACAGAACTTGGCCATCGCGCCGGAAGTGTACTCGCCACCGTTGTCGCTCCGGAGTGTCTTCACGCGCTTGCCGGTCTGAGTTTCAGCAAACGCCACAAACTCCGCGAACTTGGTAGCCACCTCGGACTTGTTCCTCAGCAAATACACGACGCAGAAGTGCGACTTGTCATCGATGAACGTGACGAAGTAGCGCTTGCCCCCAAACGTTGGCGTCTGCATGGGGCCGCACACATCGCTGTGAACCACCTCCAGCACGTGCTTCGCACGGTTCGGGGACGACTTCATGTAGCTCACTCGCGTTTGCTTGCCGAGTGCACACCCGTCGCACAGCTCCCACTGCTTCACCGACGTTATGTCGATGCCAACACCGTAGCTCTTCTTGACGATGGCGTCTAGACCGCCATGGCCAATGTGACCAAGTCGGAGGTGCCAGAGGTACGACGTGGTGTCCCCTTGGCAATCCTTCGAACTTGCCGCATTGGCCTCGTCAGGCATCATCGGAGTCATGCACAGCTTGAACAGCCCTTTGCCCTCACGAGCGCCGAGCTGCCACTTGAGACCCTTGTTGTCCGCGAAGCACCCGTCGCTCTCGAAGGTGACTGGCCCGACGTCCTTGGTGAAGCGGCCGACCGAAAACAGGTTGCGCGACAGCTTCGGGATATGCCACACATTCGTGAGCACGCCCTTCTTCATGCCGCGCGGCGTCTTCATCGACATGACAATGTCGCCGGTCCCCACCGCCTGAACCACACCGTCGTCCGCGAGATGCACGTCCACCGGAGCCATCTTCTTGTAGTTCCTCATGTACTTGTTGGAACTCGTCATGTGCTGCGTCGCACCCGAGTCGACCAGCCACATGTCACTCGACTTGGCGGTACTGCTCGTACGACCAACCGAGAAAAGGTAGTCGCCAGGATCTTCTTCGTCCTGCGCGACGTTCGCACGCTGCGACCGATATCGCTCAGCGTCGTTCTGGACCCGCGAGGGACACTCCGCGATCCAATGTCCTTGTTTGCCGCAGTTGTGGCACGCCCCGGTCTTCTTCACCGGTCGGCCCTTGCGCTTGTTGTTGTTGACCATGAACGCTTGACCTTGACCGTGCGCGGCTCCGTCGACACCGCCACCTTGTTCCTTGCGCTTCATGTCCTCATGCAGCAGCCGAGACGTCACGAGTTCCCACGACAGCGAGTCGGCTCTCGACTCCAACGCCGTGATCAGGAACTGGTACGACTCGCTCAGACTGCCCAGAAGCGTGATCACCAAGTCGTCCTCGCTGACCGGAGCGCCAACCGCGTCGAGCTGCTCCGCCAGCGTCTTGAGCTTGTTGATGTGCTCCAGCACATCGTCACCTTCCTCCATCATCGTCGTGAAGAAACGCCGACGAAGAAAGAGCTTGTTGGCCAAACTCTTCTTCTCGAAGTGTCCTTCCAGTCTTGACCATGCATCATGCGCGTCCTTGGCCGAGCGAACCAGCGGCAGCTGCGAGTCCTCCATCGCGAGACAGATGATCGCCAGCGCCTTACGCGACTTCCTCTTGAACGTCGCTTGATCCGCCGTGGTCGTGCAGTGCTCCAGCTTCACTTCCCCACTCGTCACTTCCCACAGTTCGCGCTCCTCGAGCACCATCTGCATCTTGAACTTCCACGTGTGGAAGTTGGTTCCGTTGAACTTGTTGATGCGGGCGGTCGTGGTCGGGGTGGCGTCCATGGCGAAGGCGTAGTCGGGGTCTTGGGCAGGAAGACGGGGCTTGGGCTCATAACCAAAAGGCTTTGGTCGGTTGATGGCAAAATGCAAAGTGATTGATTTAGGTCCTTAGTTCGCAAACTCCCTTGCTACCTCTAAGCCTACTGGATTCTCTACTGGATACACTCTACTGGATTCTCTACCGGATACTGAGTTGCTTCAGCCAATCAGCGACTGCCACGTGGATGCCCATCTTGTACCCACAATCTTGTACCCACGTGTCCCGTAATCCCCGTAGCGTAAACAGCGTCCCATCATCAGTGTCCCGCGTCCCATCATCAGTGTCCCGTAAACACAGGAATGATTGCGGTCCCACTGAGTGAAGGTCATACCGGTATCCTACCGGTATACCGCAGCTGCCCGAGGCGCCTTCTTGACAACACCCCACTCGACTCGACAGCGATTGCACCTTGATCCCGAGCTTGGTCCGGAGCACACTGAACTGCGTTGCAGGAATTGGCTTCGTCATCAGTCCGCCAGCATGTCCGTTGTCGACACATATTGTAGCACCACTTGATGTGCTTCCACCTTCTCACGCACGAAGTGGTAGCGAATGTCGATGTGCTTGGTGCGCTTGTGGAACTGCGGGTTCTTGGCCAACGCGATGGAGCCTTGGTTGTCCTCGTAGATCTTGACCGCTTCATCGCTTGCCATCTCGCCGAGCTCGCACAGGAACACCTTGAGCCACACTGCCTCTTGTGTCGCCTCCGATAGCGCCATGTACTCGGCCTCCGTCGAAGCGACAGCGCCACCGTCCGCTGTTTCTTGCTTCTCCAGCTGATGCATCCGCCGTTCATCATGAACGCGTAGCCACTTTGTACCCGTCGAGACTCGATGTCGCCTGCCCAGTCCGCATCCGAATAGCCTTGAAGTCCATCGTGGCAGCTTGCTTGAAATTCGATGCCGTGCGTCTTGGTGCCTTGAATGTACCTGAACACCCTTGAGCGCCTGCCGTGTCGGGCACGGGTCCGCTGCAAACTGATTCTTAGCACTCCCACTGCAGCTGCCAGGTCCGACGAGTGCCTACCATGAGGTACATGAGGCATCCCACTGCGTTCCGGTATGGCACGTTGACCATGGTCTCGTCGTGCTTGCAGCCACCTTCACACATGGCCTTCGTCAGCTTGAGACCCGATCCTGTGGCGTCTTGACAGGGTTGCTCTTGTCCATGCTGAACTTCTGCAGGATGTCTTTGGCGAACTTGGTCTGCCGCATCGACATCTTCCCAGCCACCACGTCTTGCTCGATCTCCATCCCGGAGGAAGTACTTGAGCTGACCCATGTCCGTCATCTCGAAGCGGTGACTGAGCGCCTGCTTGGTGTCGAGGACCATCTTGTCACTGCTGCTGGCGAGGACCAAGTCGTCAACGTAGAGCGCCACGAAGATCATGTCTTGGCCGTCACGCTTCAAGTAGATGCAGTGGTCGGACTCGCACTTCTTGAACCCCCAGCTTGAGCATGAAGTCGTCGATGGTCTGGTTCCACATGCGCGGCGACTGCTTCAGTCCGTACAGCGACCGCTTGAGCTTGCATACGTGGTCCGGGTGGTTCGTCCACATAGCCATCCGGCTGTGCCATGTGTGATGTCTTCGTCCAGCACACCGTTGAGGAACGCAGTCTTGACATCCATCTGGTGCAGCTTGAGACCATACTTGGCAGCTAGACTCAGTACGATCCGGATCGACGTGAACTTGGCCACTGGTGCGAA
>JAAKBF010000071.1:0-78441 GCA_012656075.1 Phytophthora hibernalis | reverse complement strand
AAAGGGCAGCTGTGCGTTATTGGGCGGAATCTGTACAACACGACGGTATCGGGATGAGAGCAACATATTCGCAATATTATTGAAGTCCCTTATTTAGCCACTCATTCCTCTTGAAAATGATACTGAGTCTGTACTGATTTACCAGGGGTATAGAAAGACTGTGTAAGTTAGTGGGCGGAATCTGTAGTAATGTTGTAGTAACGACTCCGACCTGCGCTGTGACCAGAAGTTTCGGGTACGTGCCCTATTGAACACAGCTGCAGTGTTCATAAAACATGAGACGGCGGGTCAAACGAACTGATGCTTACGAACAATTTGGAAATTTCGAGATAATCGCCTTTAAAGTTGACCTTCATTTTTCGTACCTAACCGAAAATCTTAAATATTATGTACCTTTCACTCGTAACAAAACGAATAACACTCCTATCCGAGTGGTTTTACAAGGGCTTTCAAATAATAAACGAATCGAAAATTGATGCCTTCATACCAATCTAAAATGTACCCCCATTATGAGGGCCTGAGAAAGGAGATACTTTTTTCAGATGGACGTATTTCAGAATTCAATGCAGCTCAATAGATGCCGATGGTGTACTTAAATCGTGATTCGTACTTAGGTTCATAAGCAGCTTTTGTTTGACGCCGTCTCACATGTTATTACATTGTGTGCACAGATCCGTCTCACATGTTATTACATTGTGTGCACAGATCCAAGACGTTCTCCAGGAAAAACAACGTGAGAGGTTGTCCAAGAACCGCCATGCCATATACACGTATAGCCGTGATTCCAGTCACTTGCACTTAGCATGGTCAACCCGGAGGCACTGCGACAAATGGAAGCGATGGGAGGCAGCACGAAATGGACTACGCAGCGGATTGATCTATCCAGCGCCTCGCCAACCGGGCGAACACTATAAACATAAACACGCTCACGCTCCAAGTAAAGCTCACCGCGAAGACCTTCGCCAGCCATTTGTCGACAACATCAATCATCCGAAACCTGTATCACAAGAAGCAGGCGATCTTGAAAACACAAAAGGGCATTTATGGTGATAACTAATAACTATGTGAACTTAAAAGGGCAGCTGTGCAAGTTAGTGGGCGGAATCTGTACAACACGACGGTATCGGGATGAGAGCAACATATTCACTTATCTGACAAAACGTAGGATAGATTTTCTACCTTACAACGAGGTGATTTTGAAAAAGGACTTCAACACTGTGACGCCAAGGACAAGGAAGACAGGTTGCGAGCCCGAGAGCTCGTTCGGCAAGTCCTCGGATTCCGCGACGGTCGAGGCCCACGTCATCCCCACGAAGGTCGTCTCGTACCAGGCACTACAAGAACAGTGCGGCAGCTAGCTGTCCGTGAAATGGGCGGCCAGATCGTAGAGCACCCCGTCGGCTTGGGCGATGGCGTTGAGGTCCTTGGCCTACTACGACAACCACAATCACGCGTGGTTTGGCCTACTCGAAGTGCACCGTTGAGATGACCACAAACTGCATGTGGCCGACGTGGCACCTCCGTGGCCAGCAGATTGTTCATGGAGCGCGTGATTGAAGGAACGGGGTCAGCGCCGGATCCTGCTGCTTCTGCACGTGCGTGATATCGAACTGGGCGGAGCGCATGAGCAGCGACGCGTGGAAGACGCTAAATCCCGTGTCGAACCCACGAGGCCTACACGGAGCTTCGCGGCGACCATGGTCGTGGTAGGGTGGGGTGTACTGCTTGGTGTTCAGGTCAGAAACTTGCGTGAACGAAATGTCGACCTCTCTGTGATTTTCGTCGGCGTCTCGTCCCAAAAGGACTACATGTATTACATCACGGCAATCCTGGCTCAACAAACGTGCCGCTAAGAGGTGCTACTGGCAAGCGAATTAGTGTCAGCTTCAAACGCAGATACAGCTTACACGTGCACTTTTAAATTTAAAGAAAGAAACAAGCTAGAATTTACGCTTTCATTATCATAGTTGAGGTGTTCGTTTTGCTCAAAACCCTCACTGAATGCTGTTTTCCGTTCCGATTGAGTCAGGTATGGTGTGTTAAGAGTAGCTTAGTGTCAATGTTGACAAGGCCTTCCGAATCGTGAAAAAGCTGCTCATTCAGCGAAGATCAAGAAGACTTTTCTACGGTTATATATGCGCACGTCGATACGAATGGCTAGCGTCACGTTAATAGAGAGGAAAATACATAAGATTAATAGCAAAGCCCCCGAAGGCCGCCACCAGGACGGTGAGCATCCAGCCGACGGCCTAGAAGAACTCAAGCAGCACGACGACCTTGTTAGGCGTCATCGTGGGGCGGGGGGATATCCTGCACGACTTGTTCTTGCGCCCCGCTGCTCCTGCACGACTTGACCTGGCGTCCGTCCCACTGCTCCGGCAAATCAACCTGACTGGTATTATAGCTCGCGTTTTGTGCGATGAAAGTGAGTGGATGAAATCACCATAGATTTTTCGCCCTAACCGCTCCGTATTTTGGGGACTGGCTAAGGAGGGCCATTTGCGGGCAAGGCCATTTTCATCGACAGGCAGTAAAATCGACAATTGTACAAACGGCACCACCCATTATGCCGTTCCCGCTACAGTCGAAATCTTGTCTAAGCCTGAATTTGGAGGCTACAGACCCCCACATCTTTTAAAACTGAATGATTGGTGGTGGATTTACGGGATAGCTATTCTCGTGGCATTTCTATCACGCTCAACCACTCAACTTTTGTTCTCAGCTGGCCACTCTCGCATTTGAGCCCAACACCGCAAACTATCAGCACCTTCACCTCTCAACTTCTCATTCTCAGTATGGAAGACCACACCAGCATCTCCGAGTTCGACTCTGCGTCGCTTTCAGCGGAATTTACGATCCCCCTCCTCCGGCGAAAGCGTATTCGTCAGAGGACGAGGCTCTTGCTTCTTCCATCATTGGACGAGAGAGCATAACTTCAACCTAACAAAACGTCGAGCTTTCTACACTGACGACTCGAAGACTACTGTTTGGAAACGAGGCTTAGAGTGTGACCGCTCTGGCGCGCTGAAGCTGAAAGTCTAGCCTTCCAAGAACGCTTTGCTCCTCCTCGGGCGTGGGGATACGCTGGTTGGAGAGTTTAGAAACTTAGTATGCGTCATTTCGTAATCTTTAATCAAATATACATAATCTAATTGCAACATCAACATTGATCATTTAGGTGTCCAACCGTATTTTTATCTATGATTATGACTAATCTCTGCTTGGCCTTCTACGCAAGCTACATCTTATGCGGGCGCGAAATGTGTGTTCGATAGGAGCTGTAGTTAGTGTACCCGCGTTCGCAGACACAGCACACCAGCTTTCCTACTGGTAGTGGATCGTTTTCATGCTTTCGTTTCTCCTTGTTCTTGCCACTGCTTGTATTCTTGACGCAAAGCCAGCGGTGCTTGCGCATCTTGTCGCTCTGATACATCTTGAGACCACCCGAGCCTCGGAGTCGTTCCTTGACTCAAAGCAACCACTGAATACCTTCAGCTGCGTGTTCTCTTGGAAGGCGAAGATCATGCTGGCTGGAATACGCCCTTTGCGAGCCTGGGCCTTGAGAACCCCGGCGGATAATCTTGATGCGGCTCCTGCTCTCTACCGCCTGGAAGTGATCGCATGTAATAGAATTCACGAGGAATCCATGCCGAGTTGATGCAGTTTGTGCTGTCGAGAAGCGCGCGTTGCAGTTCTGCAACAGCACCAGACGCCGTGACCCTAGATTGGGCTCGGAACTCGTCGTCTTCGTTACCGCCAACCTTCTCGAAGACAGACTTGTAGGTCAGAGACTTTGCCTCATTGAGTAGGGATGTAATTATGCTGTCGGATAGACCCACGTCAAGCACCTGGTAGCCCTGAGGGGGAAGACTGCTTATCGGGTTGGACGCCATTTCGAAAGTGAAGCGGGAACGCTACCTTGGGACGGGAACGTTTCCAAACATGTAGGTTTTTGTATGGGCCTCCGTAGCGGGAACGGCATTCTGGGACGGGAACGCCCAGATTTGATATTGAATTTTGTATGCTGACGTATTATGGTGGTCAGAACAAGTCGTCTCTATGCTGAATTGGTGCCTGTCTATGCGCAAATGGCCCTCCTTAGCCTGTCCCCTATTTTGAGCCACAAACTGTCACATATGCGTACTTTTTCATGCACACGTATGTGACAGCAGCCACTCCGATAGATTTTATTAAAAAAGTTATGACCCAACGAATTTGGTGACCGATCCCAATCTGCCGGTACAATAGCGTTGTCAATACGCATCTTCTATGCGCGACTACGATGACGTCGCCTCAACTACTGCAGCCATTGGTCTCCGCTACCAAGTCGCTTCAAGCTGCAGCCTCCAACGCTCACATCTGCGTCCGCCGTCCAGCGCGCAAGCCTTCGCCATGCCGACCGTCACCGTGGGCGAGTACAGCCCGTTGCTGCGCAGCCACACGCGCAGCTCCGTGTCCACGCCGCGCTCGCCCTTCGAGACGGGCTTCCCCACGCTCTTCACGTCGCCCATCCCATCGCCGCGGCCGCACCGCCTGCCCTTCGCCTACGACAACAAGCCGCAGCCCAAGCACCGCGAGCTGCACGTGTTCCTCACGCTCACCATGTCCACCGTGGGCGCTGGCATGCTCTCCGTGCCCTACACCTTCCTGCTGGTGCCCACGTGGGCTGCCATCCTCGGGATCCTCGTCGTGGGAGGCGGCATGGCGCTCACGGCCAACGCGTTGCTGCTCGCCCACGTACAGCTCGCTCAGCAGGAGGAGCAGCAGCAGCACATTGGCTCTGGCCGAAAGTTCGCGTCGTTCCAAGCTATTGCAGTCGCCGCGGGGGTGACGCACTGGCTACGCCGTCTCCGTCATCACGGCCATTGGCATCTACGGAGGGTGCGTGGGCTGCGTCCGCATCGTGCGCGACATTGCGCCGTTCCTTGTGGTCACGTTCTACCGACTGGTAGTGGGTTCCAACGCACAGCCGATGCTGTCTGCCACGGCGCGCCAGATTGGAGATTACGTCATGTGGGCCGTCTTCGCTTTCGTGGTATTCCCGCTTTGTCTGATGAAGAACTTGACCAAGCTGCATATCTCGAGCTACTTGGGCTTCCTCTTCTCTATACCTGGTCGGGGCGGTCATCTATCGATCTTTTTCTCTCTGGACGCGAGTGACAGCGAGGACGACGGCGTGAATGTCAACACCACTGCGGTCGTTGCTGGCACGGTTTCTGCAGCGGTGAACGCCGCGGCACAAGCGGCCGGGAAGCTGCAGCAGCTGTTTCTGCTGCAAAGCTGCCAACGGTTGTGATAGGGTCGGTGTTTTCGCGGTTTGCGCATGCTATCTCGATCTACAACTATGCGTTCATGATGCACCTGAACCTGATCCCGCTGTTCATCCAGTTGCGTGGCAGCTTCTCTGAACCCCTGAAGGAGTCGAGGTGGAAGATGTCTCGCTGTATCTACGGGCTCAGCACGTTCTGCGTTGTTTTTTACGCGATTTTCGGTATTTTCTCCAAGAAGCTGTACACTGTGGTCGTGCGTGGCAACGTCTTGTTGAACCTTGAAAACGACCCGCTCATGGATGTGCCTCTGATCGCCGTGTTCAGTACCGTTGTGCTTTCATATCCGCTGCTGTTCCATCCTCTGCGTGGTGTGCTGGAGGAGCTCATTTTCACGACCAACCTCGATGAGATCGCGTTTGCAACGCGTTTGGGAGGCTCCACGCTTCTACTCCTTTCCCAGGTGCTTGTTGCGATCGTCGTTCCTGGTATCGAAGTGGTTTTCGGCCTTACGGGTGCCAGTACCTGCTTCATGATTTGTTTCGCCTTCCCAGTGATATTCTTCGCCAAACTGTATCCGTGGGACCAAGTCAAAGGTGGAAAGCTGTGGATCACAGTATTGTGGATCGTCGTAGCGTTCTTCATGGTGATCGGTATCTCTGCCACGTGGTTTCTGCTTTCTGAAAATTAGGAAGGTTGTCTAGGGATTCTATTCATTGAAAAATTGTACGCTCAGGAGCAAGTCCGTGCGACCGCCATACGCTAAGAAATAGCTATTCTTCGCTCTTCACTCGGACGTCTGAGCTAAGCTCGGTGAGCTTCCAAAGCGCTCACCCATTGAGTGCGAGATAACGTGCGTCGTCGGTTGAGGTCACGTAGCCCGTAGCCCGTAGCCCAGGGCTGTGGAAAAAGATTGTGATTGTAAGATTGCCGAGATTGTCACTCACAATACATGTAATTGATTGTGGCGAGATGTCAATCGACAATCACAATCTCAATATTGTGCTTCGAGGCAGTTAGAGTGAATCAGGCCCCGCTGAATCAGCGGGGCCTGATAATATCAGTGATATAGCATTCCACCAACCAGACTGCTAGAACCGAGCCTGATGGAGAAAGCGCTCGCGATTTTGGCGCCAAATTTTGTAGTGACGACGCTCCAGGAATCCTGGGTCCGTTCTCGCACTTTATTCTCCAAATTACCTCGAGACCCTCAAGCGCAGCAGCAGCACACGAGCCCAGCATGACCTCAAGCCCAGCAACACCACCCAAGCCCAACATGAAGAACGCCGAGATCGTCAAACTGCTTTTCATGGATCCCACCCCAACGGAGTGCACGTGCACCATCTGCTATGAAGTCGTCAAGCAAAGGAAACAAGCCGGCTACAAGAACTTGATAGCTCACCTTCAAGGCCACCACTACGGTTTTGAAACCGTGGCTATGGAGTGCGCGAAGAAGGGTTGCTCGCCAATTAGCAGCATGTTTGTCCATAAAGACGCCGCGGACACCTACGGCTGGGCAAAACTAGTCGCTCTGAAAAATTTCCCTTCGCTCACGTGGATGACCCGACCCTATTATTCGCTCCGCCATTCGGTATAAGCGAATGGATCGGGCTACGCTTCTGAAGCGACTGACCCCGCTGGTTGAGTAATTGACGTCAAGATCTGCAAGGAGCTCGCTGGCGAAAAGTTCGTGTTGATTTTCGACGGATTTACGGACTCGGCAGAGCACTCCATAGCCATTTTGCTGCTACCAGAAACGGATTACGGGTTTTAGCATTTTCACCGTTTCAAAATGAAGAGTCGATGACCGCAGCTGAGCATATCGACCTTCTGGAGTTAGTTCTCGCCCAATATGAACTCCATCTAGCAGATATTGTGGCATTAGTGGCCGACAATATGGAAACAAACGAAGCAATCGCTCGCAGAGTACAAGTACCACTTGTCGGATGTGCTGCTCATCGTTTCAATCTGGCAGTTCGAGCGCGCCTGGGGCCTCACATGAAACTCATTAAAAGTGAGCGCGCTGATGCGGAAGCTGAAAACAGTAAAACGCATAGCCAAACTTAAACAAAATGGGTGCACCTACAAACCAGTGCCTTTGCATGAGCTACGATGGGGTGGTTGCTACCGCATGTTGCAGCTCCTTGAAGATTTCCAACCGTACATGCACCTTTTTCGAGATGACTCTGATGTGGATCGCGACATTCCCGCGGACGCTGCGCCTTATGATCTTCAGCACTTTGTTTGTCGACCTCATTCCGTCCGTGAGTGAGCAGAGGAAAATTGCTGCACTGCTCGATGAAATGACCGCATTTGATGTAATTACTGGTAGGCTGCAGCGCCAAGATACGACCGTGGCAACAGTTCGCGATATATTTGACATAGTTCTAGACGAATACGATGACATGGAGAAGTACTTAACCGCTGACGCGGAAATTATCGAGTTCCCCGCCTTGGAGAGTGGATTAGCTAAACTTCAAGCCGGTGTAGACACGATCTTGCTGAGAAGCGAGCGTAAAGCATTGAATCGTCTTCTCATCACTCCACAAGCTCAACCGCGGTCACAACCCTCCGCAGTCACAAACGAGTCCAAAAGGAAGCGTGCCGTCGAGGCTCTGGACGAGAAGATCAACAAGAAGGCTCGAAAACGCAGCTCGCCCGGCACTAAGTTCATCGACGTCTCCTGGGTTCCTGCAACGTCAGTAGCTTCTGAGCGCTTTTTCTACCGTCAAAAGCACTGTCGGATACTTGCGCAAAAGCATGAGCAACGAAACCCTCGAAGTGATCATGTTTTTAAAGCTGAACTGGGACCTAGTGACGCTTGCAGATGTGTCAAGGCAATCGAGGAAACCAGACACAGCGTGACTGCAATAGTGTAGTTCAGGACAATATATTGCAATAACTATCACTAAGATTGTTCAGATTGCAATTATTGATTGTCCCAGCCTGAAGGCCTACAATCAACTTACAATCTATATTTCCACAGCTCTGCACGTACTGCCCGGGGCCAAAACACTCCCATCCAGGGCTCCCGATTATGGCATTTTTATTTTGAGGAGGCCTCCTCCGACATAGATAATGGCATGAGCAATCTGAAATCGAAACATAAATTAGGGGGTCAGTCCATCCGACGAGGCCATTTGCTTGTCAGTCACATTTTTTGTCGGAGAGCGCACTCCAACTACAACGGTAAGGTTTTCGCCGTACCTTCGCCCTCAGCTGGAACGAAGATTGACCGAACCTTGGTTCCCCTGATTTCCGCGAACCGGTAAAACCCCGCGAAGTTGGTTCGCGAGGGTTTACTGCTTCGGTTTAGACTGTGCTTGGGGTCGCGAACACGTTTGAAACAGATGAACCTGTTCCTTTCTCCGTTTTTCTATTGGCCGAAACACGTTTGGGTCATTGCGGATCTAGCAGAGAGATTGCTCCCGCCCCTTGTTCGATGTTTCACGCGATGGCAGCTTTCGCGGGCATGCAAGACCCAACAATCAAATGATTCTGCACCAAGACAAGCCAGACCAACTCAATGGAAGCGTACAACGGCAGCAAGATAATACCCAAAACCAGCAGCTTATTCAGCGCCGCCGCCTCATGATGGAAGACGAGATAAGGATAACAGGAAGATCCGGCCTCCAAGCCGTTCAAGACGCTGTGGTGTTGGGTTTGGGGCGCTCGGTCACCAGTCGGCAAGGTTGCCCTTGCTGAAAGAAAATTACCGGCGTGTCCTGATTGGCGGATTACATTGCCCGCGCGGCAGTGACCAGGGCAGCTTAGTGACCGAGGTCTCGGTCGGGTATAATAAATTCCCGGCCGAGAGTACGAACCCTCGTTTGTAACTATTTCAGTTTCGTACCCTCGGTCTTATAGAGCTGGATACAGGATCACATACTGGGATCGGTTCACACGGGATATTTGTATTTAGAAATAGAACTAGCTATAGGATTGACTACAGAGGCTCTCAGAGCCATAGACCAACATAAATAAATCAGCCGTCTTCCCCCAAGTCACCAAGGGTCAAGTCCGTCTTCGGTAAGTCTAGCCAGCTTATCTTAGGGTCTGGATACACTCGGTTTGTGGGATGCTGGTCAGCGAGCCCAAGGTACATTGAACTGAGGGTTTGTTGCTTGCCAGTCCAAGAGATTAGAGTGGCCGGGTGTTGGGAGCGACGAGACGCATCGTTCGCCATATATTATAGTGGAACCGAGTGTTCCATACACATTTTACTACCCGCCGAGGTTTTAGAGGAGCGAAGTCAGCGGTACCAGAAACGCCGATGAAGTCGAGCGGAGAGCGCACCGAGGATTCGGTGAGGTCCGGTCCAACACTCGCGGCTCCAAGTACTTTGGAGTCGATCAACGAGCGTTCGGACAGCTTCGACATGCGGATGGACTACTGTGAAGCCAAAGAAGATGAAGAAGACGAATACCTGGAAGAAACGACAGCGATGTCCGAGGTTTCCGAAGCCGCTACCGTCTCAGCGGGACGTAGCGGAGGGGTGAGGTCGCTCGCGCGAAACCTCACCGAGGCGTTGGACGAAGTGGCTGGTCCTGAACTAGCCCTCGAAGACAACGAAGATGGATTCGGCGATCTCCGATCGCTGACGATGGCCGAGGACGCGAGTTCTCGGTCGACCGGCAGTCGGTCTCCAGTTAATGGGGACACTCCGACTGCCAACAAGGTTCTGGGAAGATGCATGGAGGTGATGATGACAAAGAGCAAGTGGATGCGGGCCTTTGCGCCAAAGTCAATTCGACAAGCCGTGTGGATGGAACTCGAGGCAGAATTAGTTGTCCTGGAGGAATCGTGGAGCATCCAACAGGTGGCCGAGGACACGGTACAACTGTTCCGCGCTATGGGCTGTGAACCTCAAGCACTCCCCACCGAGGCCGACCTTCAAGGTTGGGCGATCGAAGACGCCGCGCTCTCTTTGCGCAAGTGGAAACAGAAGCTTCGGACGGTCTTAGGTGTCCCTGATCCGGGCTCCAAGCGTCGGTCGAGTCTCCCACTCACGACCGAGGGGATGGATCCATCGAGGGTCCCGCTACCGACAACTCCTGGGCGACAGCCAGAGAAGTCGTTCGGGACGGGTGTGTTCTCAGCGAAAGGGACCGCTTCGGCGTACTTTCAAGATTCGCACATGGTAACGCCTCGGTTAGCGGACCGTACCGAGCGATTGGTACAAGGGCTCCGAGGGTACACGGACCGCTCCGACGGCGGGCCGAAGTACAGGATTGGACGACGAACCGACGCTTCGATACGCACGACGAATCCTCGGACGATGATTCGTTCGACGTCGAAGACCAAGGGGTGACGTGACGGGAGAATGGGCACGCCAAATTCGTGAGCTCAGCTCGATGGAAAACGAGAGTTCCACACCGAGGCTTGAAATCGCCACGCACCTACCGTTGGGTAATATCCAAGCCCTATCTCGGCCTCCGAGACAAGAGCGAGAAGTCAATGCAATGGCTCCAAGCCTTCATCTATGAGATGAAGGGACGCACACGCCACCGAATGAATGGTGTATGGCGTTCGAGCTGAGCCTCCAAGATGGCGCCCTGCATTGGTACCGACAACTACCGCGGAAGACGAGATGAACGTGGAAATTATTGAGTGATGCGTTCATCAAGTACTACTGTTCCCGATTTAATCAATCGGCGAAAGCACGGTACTACTCGGCGAGGCGTGAAGAGAAGGAACATGTTTGCGACTATCTGAACCGGCTAAATGACTACGCCAGGAACGCCGGGGTGCAATTTGAGCACGGCGGTCGTGAGGTCAAGGATCATGTGGAACATTTTCTCGATACGTGCGAAGACCGAGCCTTGGAAGAACGTTTGTGTCACGTGCGGGTCAAGAATATTCACGACTTGGAAGACATGATAAATGATATCCTCCGACGTCGCGAGCGGAAAAGGGACGCGAGTCCTCGGTGCGACGTCACAAAGGCGAGGATGATAGTCGTCGCCGTGAAGATGGACGCGCCGAGGACTCGCGGAAGACCTACCGGCGTGACCGAGATGATGGTCGTCGTCGGGAAGACGGTACCGGGATGACAACCGACGTCGAGACGATCGTCAATACCGACCGAGGATCACTCTAGCTGAAACACTGACGGACATGGTCGCTGCGTTGAATGTGGACGGCTCGGTCGACCCGCGAGGGACCCTGCAGAGGCATCGAATGGAGGTATGATGATACCGAGGGTTACGACCCGGAGTACTACCTAGCAGGGGGACCGAGGCTCGGAAGGTACTCGGACGACGAATATGCGTCGGATGAAGATCACGGTCATGTGGCTGCCGCGAACGATTCAGAGCGTCGTCACGCCGCCGAGGGAACGTTCGCTCGAGCTGACAATCGCCGGCCGAGGGCTGGGAATAACCAATACCCGCACGACCGAGACAACCGAGACAACTGAGGTCAAGGCGGACGCCGATAATATGGCCCGTGTGCTGCCTGTGGTGGACTCCGCACTCTGCACACTATTGTTTCAAGAGGTGCAAGATGGGCAAGCAAGTCCACGTCGCGGGAACGTGCGAAGCATTCAACGAGCTAGCGTCTCTTCTGAAGGCAAAGGTGGAGAAGAAAGACCTCTCGCCAGAACTTCAAGAATTGGTGTATGGGAGTCATTTAAACTAGGCAGCCCGTCAACTGAAACTTGGTTGGTCCCAATCGGGCTGCCACAGTTAGCCGAGCCTGCGCTGGACGCCGACTATTTGTTTGCGTTCACGGGTTCGTGCAAATGGCCTGATGACTTGAATACGGATTATGTGAAATCGACGGAAAATAGAGAAGAGAGAGGCACAAGCCTCGGTGAGAGAAGTGAATGTGAAATGTGCGAAGGAAGCTACTGGCACGGTTACCGAGGCTTCAATCGCGAGTATGGCTGTGAACGAGCGCGAGCCCCGAAGTCTCGGCCAGGCAATCAAGTTGTTGTCTGGTGAGAGGATGGGGTGGTGATCGTCCCAACGCTACGACAAGAGGAAGTGATTGCGTGCCATGGTAAACGGGGCAGTGGATGACGCACGAACGAGGATTCTTCTCGACACTGGAGCGTGATATCAGCTTCCTATGCGAAGAAACTACGCGTGCGGGAGGTTTCAGACCACGGTCGTAGTCTGGAGGTTAGATGAATCAATCCAGGGGTGATGGAGACACGCCGCCGAGCACTCGTTAAGATCACCCTCGGGTGGGATCGAGTGTAAGAATTCGAGTTGTGGATTATGAATCATAGCGCAGGAGTCGATGTAGTCCTCGGAACGGACTTCATGATACCAGTTGGAGTGCGGTTAGATTTGTTCCATGGTACGGCCCGGTTACCGGATGAAGTTATGGTTCCCTTGGTGAAGTTCCAGAACGCGGACGATGCTCCGGTATACGGTATTCAAGTGGCCGGTGGACCAACCGAGGATTTGTCGGTCGCCGGACGAGAGTGGCGCGAGTTCAAGTTACCTCGACGACGTCCACCTCTGAACACCCACGAGGTGTGGATTCGGCGAATTGGGAATCTTGTGTCGATGGTGACGAGGTTTCAACGTGGACAACCAACGATTATCCTGCTGACTAATGTGTCACCGAGAGTTGCTCATTGTGCGAACCACGAATCGGTGGTACTATGGGTACCACGTGGTGATCTCCCGCAAGGGCGTGGCTACACCTGGCTACGTTCGGCAAAGTACGACGAATGGCAAGTGCTAGCGTACGCCGAGTGTCGGGATGACACGTTGCTGAAGCGTGAAAGCAAGCTGTACGAGCGGTGGTTAGCCAGTCAACCACCAGCAGTCGAGCGGCGGGAATATCCGACGCCTCGGAAGACCGATAACACATCAAGATGGGCATCGGGTGGACCGTCTACAGAGCGTTGAAGAGTGCCACGCACAGGCGAGCGGGTGCGACCACCCGACAGTAACCGTTACTCTGGTAACCTCGAACATGATGGCTATGGACATTGAAGCCGAGGAATGTGAGGATTCAACCACGTCCGAATCCTCGGACAAGGGTGACGGCGATGTAATTACCGGCGAGGCACCGGAAACCGAGGTCACCGAAGAGTCGGAAGCACGCCTGGAGTCTGTGTTCGTAGCGCTTATGGCTGGTGTTTCCGCTAACGCTGCTGTCGACATCGACGATGACCCTGGTGGGGTGGCCGAGCATGTGGCAAATGACATGGAGTTGACCGACTACGCCCATGAGTTGGCATTCCTGCCTGACCTGACCGAAGCTTCGGAGACGGTTTTGGATTATACCCAAAGGCCCCGTCCGAGCAACAACGAGCATTGATCAGCGTGTTAAAGCAGCATGAGCAGATCATGATTTTGAGCGGAAATGCTCTGCCACCGCCAGCCTATGGCGTGGTATGCGATATCGACGTACAGGGGCATCTTCCGATTAAACAGAGGGATCACCGCTGAAGCACCTGAAGAAGCTATACGAGTTACTGAAAGGCTTGTTGAAAGCTCGGTTGGAAGAGTTCTCGGACAGCCCTTGGGCATCCCCGATTGGGATCGTGTTGAAGAAGAACGGCGTTGATATTCGCCTGTGCATTGATTACAAGATGGTGAATGCAATCACCGCGATCATGGAATATGCCATGCCGCTGGTCGACGATTTGCTAACGGACCTAGAAGCCTTCCTGTGGTTCTGTTCCTTAGAAGCAGCTAGCGGATGTTGGGCAATAATGATGACGATGGGAGCTCGGAAAACCTCGGCTTTTGTTTGTGCACTCGGCCACTTTGAGTGGCTGCGTATGCCGTTTGGTCTGACAAACGCACCAATGATCTACCAACGAATGATCGATAACGCTCTATGGGGTTCGTTTAGCCCAAGGGCGGTTGGAACCAGTTCTCTGAGTTGATGCGGTCGGCTGAAGCCGCAAGAACAGGTGTGACCGACGGTTCTGCACAACTGTCCGAGGCTTCGACAGCTTTCCCGACCAAGTTCGAGGCTGACCGCGAGTCCTCGGTGACGCTCATCGCTGTAACCCAACTGGTGAATAGCCCTGTAGCGGATATGTTCTCCACAGGGAAGCAGATGAATCCTCGTTGGTGCCAGTGTTCGATCGGCGTCGTTCGTGAATGATATTTGTTTCGGCTCCGAGACTTTTGACTCTTGTCTAGCCACCCTGGACCGACTGCTTCAACGGTTTGGTGAGTGTCGAAAAAGTGTGAGTTTCACGAAGAGCATTTTGTACAAGGCCGAGTGGATTTTCTGTCGCATGAAATGTCGGCCGACGGGATCCGGCCGATCCGAAGAAGTTGAAGATAGTGACGGAGCTGCCGTTCCCGTCATCGAAGAAAGGAATGCAGTCATTCCTCGGTGCGTTGAACTATTACAGCCGATTCATCCAAGACTTTGCAGCCTACGGGGCCGCCCTGTACCAACAAGGATGAGGATTTTACACCGGCAGGGAACTCTTCCGTGGCTCACCAAAGCTTCGCTGTGCTACAACATAAGGTTGCAGACGCGCCGATACTACGACAATTTGACCTAGCCAAAGAGGTGCATGTGACGCTATTTGCTAATAACTGGGATCTGAGTTCCACTCTGATGCAGTATCATGACGACAAGTTGCACCCCGTGCGGTTCTGCGCCGCGTACTGAAAGACGCAGAGATGAATTGCCACCCGGCCAGAAGGAGGTGTTGGCCTTGCTGTTACTGTTGAAAGTGTGTTATACCCAGCTGGTCGGACACACCATCCACGTCTACACTCGGTTCTCGACTACATAAGTCGAAGACATTGTTCGGTCGCACGACCCACTTCGCAGTCATGTTGTCCCCGTGGCATCTGAAGGTCAACCGAGTCAAAGAACGCGATTGTACTTTTGCTCAGCTACGACAAGCTGGGCTTACCAGCTTTGTTGAACTGGAAGACTCGTTAGCACCGGTGACACCACCGTCACGAGGATCGCCGACTGCTCGAATGGATCCACACTTGCTTTACGCAAGTCTACCGATAACTTACAATGGCGTGGTGATGTCTTTTGATGGCTCAGCCAAGACGGAGAAGAATGGCGGGTATGTAGTTGCTCATGGATATTATGGAAATTACCGGAATGGACGGTAGTGACGGCTGCGGGTCTGATCTCGAGACCACCACAGTAAACCTCGCTGAGTACGCAGGCATGATCAATGGTGTCTTGGCGGCGCTCGTGCACGGCACCGAGGATTTAATCGTGGTGGGAGACTCGAGACTCGCGATCCAGCAGTCCCTAGGGGTGATGGCCTGTCGGAAGGAAACTCTGGTGACCCAACTCAACCACCACCGAGAACTCACAGCCAAGCTTCGGTCAGTGAAATATCTCCACGTGATCCGAGAGTTCAATGCAGCTGCAGACTCGTTAGCTACAGAAGCTCTCAACAGCAAACAGTCAAGCGTGGTTTCGACCGAAACCAGGAAAACGGAGTTAGTCGAGCTCAACCGAATCGACGAAGTCATCTATGAGCCTTCCCCGGAGGCCGCCACGCCAACACTCGGCGAAGCGACCACCGACGACAGAGCGTCGATCAACCTAGCCCGGACCCGTGTTGCCCGCCAAGCACCCGTAACAAATCTTTTTCGATTTTGTGATGGACGTGCCGGATTACATAACCGGCACGACCCGCCGACAAGCGAGAGCACTGAAGAAGCGTGTCCGGTTTGTGAACGAGCCCTCGGTGATGGTCCAGGATGACACAACACGACGAGACGAAGCAGATAAGGTAGCCTCAGAGACTCAGAACGCAGCACAAACCGAGCTACCAATGACCGAGGCAAGCGTCAGAGCACCGAATGCAAACGACGTCGACCCGGTAACCATTCAAGAAGAGCGAAAGCGGAGGATCTCCGCTGCCCAGGACGAGGGGCTGAGGTGAGTAAACCTCAAGGCTGTTCTCCGAGGCGAAGAAGCTAGCCTGAGTTACAGTGCGGCGAGAGATGCATGGAAAATGGCCGACAAGTTTGCGCTAAGCGAGGACGGTGTGTTATATATTATCGGAGCGAACCGTCGGTGGAGTAACGAAAACCAAGAAGAGACTAAGATGCGACTGGTGGTACCCACAACGATTATTCAGGAAGTATTACAGAGCTGCCACGACTCGTTAGAAGGTGGCCACCAAGGTATCGGTCGAAGATATCACCGAGCGAAAATGGATTATTATTGGGTCGGACTGTACGCAGACGTTGAGCGGCATGTGCGGTCCTGCCCAGACTGCAGCCCGAGCAAAAGTCGACCTCAGCTCCGAGGGTACTCTCCAGGGAATGTACTAGTCGAGAGACCATTCCAGTTGGTGTCGATGGATTTTGTCATACCATTGCCGAAGTCTCGGCGAGGAAATACCGCGTTGCTACTGTTTCATTGCTCGTTCACGGGATTCGTTATGGGGAAAGCCATGTCAGATACTACCGCATTAAAAGTCGCTCAAGCGTTCGAAGAGTGTGTCTACCGAAGGTTCGGGGCGCCAACGATGATTCGCCATGACCGAGACCCTCGGTTCATGAGCAAGGTTTTCCAAGCATTTGCTGAGATGATGCAATCTCGGTCGAGGGGCCACGTTGAGTTATCGTCCGCAAGCAAATGGTCAGCAAGAACGATCAGTCAAGACCGTCATGCAGTCATTGCGAGTGTATGCGGAAGGCCCGTTGCAACAAGACTGGGACGAGATCGCCGAACGACTTGTCTTCACTATCAACAACTCTCAGGACGGCACTCGGAAGGATACTCCGTTCTACCTTGTTTATGGGTGGGACGCTGCGAGCAATGTCGCCGTCGCTAAAACGAGGATCCTGAGGGCAAACAGATGCGCTAGCATGGCGCCGAGAAGTGAACCAACAACAAGAAATAGCATGGAAAATGGCGATAGAGTACCAGAAGGTCGAGAAAGCTCGGAGATCCCGCGAGCACAACGAGTCGCTTAACCGACGTGATGCAGCAGCAGTACCGAGGATACCAGAGAATGATAGCGAGAACAACGTAGCACCGAACCGCGACAGGTCAGGGGTACCATTGGATGCGAAGGACAGGGAACAACGACGGAAACCGACGGCAACGAAACCACGGACACCAGGCAGGAAGATCCTGGGGCATCTCCCGAAGCTATCGAAGAAGCACCGAGGTATCTATTCGAGCCTGGGATCAAGGTGTGGCTCTACATGGAGCGCGTGAAACCAGGATTGACCAAGAAGCTAGCACACCGATGGCACGGGCCATTCCGAATCAAGAAGAAGGTTGAAGAGTTCGCATATGAACTAGAGCTGCCGGATCGAAGTGGTTATCGGTTCTACCCGGTGGTGCATGTCTCGCGGCTCAAGGCGGCGAACGAATATGGCGACCGACCGAGGAGTCGGCTGACAGCTGAGGCGACCGAGGATACGAGGATTTATTTCGAAGAGGAGCTGTTACCGGAAGATAGCTGGGAGCCTGACAGAGTGGCAGGCGAATACGAAGTAGAGGCTATTCTGGACGATCAATCACCCTAACAACGAGCACTAATCGCTGTCAGACAGTTTAAGGTGAAGTGGGTCGGCCACGACGAGCCTACCTGGGAACCAGCATCGAACTTGTCGTGCGGCGGGTTGCTTTACGACTATTTGCGAACTCGACGCAGCGAACGACGACTCCAAATAATTCAGGTGGACGAAGAGGACTAGCTCGAATCGCTACCGAGGATTGAACTGCCTACGGGGTTGGTACAGTGTGTAGAAGCAGACGAAAAATGATACTGTACCAGAATGGAAGTCACTGACCACTGAATGACCAAGTTTCCTGGGAGGCTCGGTTGGTGGTGGCGAAGTGACGAGATGAACTGCCTACGGGGATTATGCAGCTCGTAGCGTCAGACGAAGATGACTACTGCATTAAATTGTGTATGTGTATATGATGTGAACAAACTCGAAGTAGATTTGGATCAAGAGGAACGGTAATGAACTACGGAGCTCGGACAACGTGAGATTAGCAAGAGGAATGAACGACGAAGCACAGCAGCGCAAGACCGAGGTCTAGATGTCGGTGGAGGAAGCTAAGGCAGCCAACACATCCAGGGTCGACGTCTGGCCAGACACAGACCCGCCGGAGGGTGTTGGAGTGGAAGCAGGGACAGCTGAGTCCTCGGCTTGGCCTTCATCATTACCTTCATCATCCGTTGGTCCTGGAAGAGCAGCAACCGAAGCCTGAGGGACCCACGGAGCCACGATCGAACTTGAGACCAAGGATGAATTCACCATGATACCCGATACCATCTCCGCCTCGGTCATGCCACGAGGTACGAATATCGGTACCGGAGAATTGCACGGCGCGAAAGTCGTGTTGAATGGGGGTGACTGGAGGGCGCGTCCACTCAACAGTTCCGCCACAGTTGACGAGCATCCAGAGTTGCGAGCTCGCCGACCCAATCCTCGGACGACGGGGCCCATTCAATCACCTCGAACGAGTATTGGAGGTAACTAAGTTCCAACAAGAACTCGGTCGGGGCTTCACGAGGCTTGCCAGCACGCTCGACGGACCACTCCCAACAGCGGTACACCATCCGCTGACGCAACCGATCCGCACTGAGGTTCCAAGCCTTGTTGTACTCAGCCCATGCCGCTCGTAAGGATATGACCGAGGTGTCATCTCCGAGCCTCTGAGTCATGCTCCGAAGGAAAGCTTCAACGGCAGAGACTCGGACCCAGTGGCGTCGCTCCCACAATACCAGACCGAGGTCGGCTTTCTCGGTTCGGTAATCATCTCCATTTGAACCCACTTGCAGCGAGCCGTTTTCAATTACGGCTGCTCGACGATTTTCCTTTGATAAAGGTCCTGATGGATCAAAATGACCCTGGATGCTCCAACCGCAGTGGCCGAAGAGTCGCGCCATCGAAAACTGCTAAAAGCGTCCAAATGTTTCCACAACGAACGGCAGGAAATTGCTGCTGCTCATCTCAACGTAGTGTCGCTAGAAATATTTATTGATGTAGCCGAACATGTATTCGATGGAGTGGAAAAATGGGCAATATGCCGGGAGAAATATCGGGGCAATTCTTATGCTGCAAGGAAGTGAACGATTTCAGGATGTCTATGGACCGATGCTCCATCCAGTATCCATACCGAATTCGAGTCAGGATACTGCTGCATACGCCCTCTTGTAGAGTAGGCAAAATCTCTGCAACGCTTGACAAACTCGACGCGCTCAAATGTGCCTTCGGTATCGTAGTAGTCGATGACACCATCAACTCTCATAAATGCCAACACAGAAACTCTTGGTTTACGCTGAAAATCTCCCCGAATTGCGATTGCATGTCCTTTAAGCGAATACCCTCGCTTCCGAATCATCCCGCGGTGGTCAAACGACACTTCATCTAAGTAGACGATGTTTGAGTAGCACCAGTTGATGTGAGAGAGCTCCTCCACAAAGCGAAACATATCTTGTTCTTTAATGTGCAACCTTTCGTGACAAGCCACAGTCATGTATAATTCTCCACCCGGACGTCTTGGAAATGCTGATTTGATGGGAACGCCTGAACGCATCTTAGGCTTTATCCAAATACGCTAATGGCGTTTTTACGTAAACGTCTTACAGCCACTGTTGATACGCGAGTGAAAACCTTCTACCGGTGCTTGTGTGAGCCCGTTGGTAGGTGCCAGTCTCATCATAAGTGTCAATCCAATTTCAAATTGTCTTGACCGACTTGTGGTGAGAGAGCTCTACGTGCGAAAATCCGACAGAGTCAAAACCGTTGCGGCAATGGAAGACAGTGTTGGAATGAGCATGCTGCCTTGTGACTGCCTCTTCCATATTGTGCGGCTAACTTTAAGATATTAGACCTGCAGCTGCATTATCCACAATAAAACCACCAACACGACATCGTGTGAGTAAGTGATATTAATCAATAGATGTAAGCTATACATACCGCACATTATCTCCCGTCAAATTCGTGCAAACCGCCACGTTATGCTGCCACCAACGCAGACATCGCAGGCAAACGTCTCGCTGCTACTGCTCACGCCGGCGTCGCTGCGGAGGTCTCGCTGCTACTGCTCACGCCGGCGTCGCTGCGGAGGTCTCGCTGCTACTGCTCACGCAGGTGTCGCTGCTGGAGGTGTCGATGGCAGAAGTCTGACTGCTACTGCCCACGTCGGTATCCCTAGCGAAGAGCTTGCTGCTACTACTCACGCTGGCGTCGCTGGTGGAGGTCTCACCGCTTCTGCCTCTTGCGGAGTTAACTCTCGCGGTGGCCTTGGTCCTGCTGCCGCGATACTTGCAGCGGTCTTGGAGCTGCCGCGACTCTTGATGTCCTGTAGACTAATGGCTGCCCCAGAGAAAGAAAAACAGTTTTGACCAATTCGAGCAAAACGCCTATTCGTTGGTGGTTTTACGGAAAGCCCAAAATCGGCAAATTTAGACGGGATTCACAATACATACAGTCCGGAAGAATACGGAGCTGCAGAACGAGACCATCAGAGCAAACTTGATAAAGTTCGTTGTGCGTTAAAATACTCTCATATGGCTCACCGATGGTGACCTGAAGCTCTCATGTACATGGCCTACGCTCGGAATCGTACACGAGGGTACTGGTAGTAAAGTATAACGCCGACGATACGGTCGAGCGGTTTAAAGCACGGCTCGTTTCACAAGGTATAGACCTAGAATTTTGGGGTTGACTGCGATCAGGTATACACACCAGTGACACGATTCAAGTCGCTACATTTAGTACTATCTATTGGGACTATATTAGACTGTCATATTCACCAAATGGATATCCATACAGCGTTCCTAAACGGTACAACGGAAGGAGAACAAAAGCTTTACATGATGCAACCTCAAGGGGTTAGAAAGCGAGGCCCAGAGCATCTGGTCTGTGAACTTCTGATGAACATCTACTTAAACAAGCCTCACACATCTGGTATCGAGCACTCCATACGTTTTTGATTTCAATGGGTTTTGAACGCTGTTACAAAGAATGTCGTATATGCTTGCAAAAAGTGGGAGAAAAATGGATCTTAGTTGTGGTATATGTTGACGATCTAACAATAATGTCGCGTGACATTAACCTCGTCAACAGGCTAAAAGCTGAACTATCAAAACGTTTCAAAATGAGGATCTGCGAGACATTCAATATATCCTCAAAATGGACGTGCAGCGAAATAGAGACCAGCGTGTGATGACGATCTCACAGCGCACATACATTGCTGAACTGGTTACAAAGTATTACATGGTAAACAGCTCACCAGTGATGACACCACAAGTACCTGGCCTCACACTGGAGCCAAAACAAAGTTAAGTGCAGGACAGACTGCTGCTCAGCCTTTTGATTACAGAGGCATTGCTGGTTCACTCCAATATTTTGTCAGAGGGCACCACTGAACGTTGCGAATGCGGTTAGAGAGCTGAGTAAAATTTATCATGCTACAATCGCACACACTGTAATGCTGCAAGGCATGTACTCAAATACCTGAAAGTGGGCTCGTATGTGTTTCCGGAGTTTATTGTAGATTCCTACCAAATGATCGTGTCGTTGTATTCATTGCCTCAGTCTGTGTGGCTTCTTGTATTTCCTATGACACTCGAACAATTCGTGTTGAAGCCCGGAGGTTGGAGAAGTACTGTTTGCTTTGGCGTGCGTCCGCTTTCTAAACTTATTGTAGTAATTGTAGGATACTTTCAATGACTATGTTCCAGCTTGTGACCGGGTCTTGTGTTTGTTCATATAGGTCCATAATTTCGCTAAGCCATTTACTCAATGGATTCTTTGACACGTTGCGGTCTGGCTGTTTATAAAGGGTAGCGTGTTCGTTGTTTTGTTGTCTTACTCTTCGTTGTTCCGGTTGGAAATTCCAGTCTGACTTCACGGTGGTCGGAGTTATGCGCTGCTTCCAGTACACTAACCTATTGTGTTGCAGAAAAAGTTCTCCTTTGAAATAAAATCTGTCTAGTCGACTGGCTCCGTCTTGGGTCCAATATCTGTAGTATTGAATGGGGTCGTGATCCTCTTCATCGTCATCTAAATTACGCGTCAGACTGATCGCATCGGTGAAGTCCCATTTATCAACCAGTGTGCTGAGAAGTTTGTTTTCGTTGTTGGAATTACTGGGATTTATGCCTGTTACTCGGTCTTGGTGAGGTTGTAGTACACAGTTGTAGTCCTCTCCAATTAAAATGGAAGAGTGTTGTGAGATACACGGTTCAAGGTCTGCGAAAAATTGGTCTTGGTCTTTGTGCTGCGCTGGTGCGTAAATGTTGATTATGAGTCATTCGTGCATCTATACAGCAATCCCGGGTGATGTTCAGCTGGCTTGCTGCCATGGTTTGATCCTCGCGCTGATTTCGAGTGTTATTAGGATACCCAACCCTGCTGATTTAGTTGTTGGGTTTGACCAGTAGCTCAAGTCGTGGTCTGGTTTAGACAGCAGCCATGCTCGTTGTCATTGGTCCATCACTTGGTTTATTGCTTGGTCGTTTTTAGTTGTGTGTCTTGAACTAAAATAATATCAGGTCTTCGGTTTCCACGAAGTGGACGCCATCCGCTAATCCAATGTCGGCGTGATTTCTTCGCAAATCCACGTACAGTTTGAGCGTGAATGGTTAACCCCTTCAAACCGGGGATACAGCGTAATAACATAAAAAAATCATATACAATGTGGGAAGGGTGTGGAAGGGGGAGGACAAAGACTAGACTCGGTCGTATTTTTGCTGTGTATTCTGCATTGGCTAGGGCGCTCGATTATGTATACATACAGCACAATTGCGTCTTTGTAACCTACGACACCGCGTGCATGCGGCAGGACATCCTCTTCGCAGTGGTTTTATCCACTCCACCCCAGACTCGTAGGAAAACAATCTGTCTAAAAATCGAAATAATGTGCTACGGACAGGTCTGTTATACCATCATACTAAATCCAAGTCACTACTGAGTGTCAATTGTGTAATCAAGTGATGACGATATATCGCTCATCCATTTAGACTCCAAGAATTAGACACCTGGCCAACATCTGGCGCAATCAAAGGAAGGTGAGTAGTGTACTTGCATGCTTGCTCCATTTCTCCTCATAGACCGAACAGACAAGCAAAATCAAAGAACGCAATCTGTTCAGGCATATTTCATACGCAGCAACATCCAGTGTACCTCAAGCTTTGTTACTTGGTGTCCATGCGGCGACGCTAGATAGGCGACTTTCCTGGAGTTGCAGCAGCTTTCGTCGCGCGCACACGAATCTTGCCCTTCTTGTTAGCTGGAAGCTTTTTGCCGTTCTTGAACTCCGAGTGCCAGATCTCCCGTCAACTTATGATGGCGTTTCTCACTGGCCATGTGGGCTTCATACACAAGTATATCGGCCTCGGGAAGTCGCAGCCGTCGCAGTAGTACGTAGTAGTTGTCCACGTTTGCCATCGTCGGTCACTATCGTGTAGACCTTGCAGTTCTTCAGCACTCGCTTGCGTTGTCCTGAATGCTCACGCCAGTCGTAACCTTGCTTGGGGACGTGCCCTCAGACTCCGATGTCTCGTAAGTTTCACCCGAAACATACTCACCTGGATATACAAGATATAAACTCAGTATATACATCTGAGCAAACGCATCACATACAGAAGAGATACTTACCTACTTGAAAAGTGCTTCCCTTGAACATGTCTTCCGCCTTGCGCTCGATCAACTGCATGTTGAGCTTGCACATCTACTGCACGTGAGTTATCCCCTTCATGTTCCTCTTCTTGCAGTAGGCGCGGTGCACAATGTATCCATTCGTAATCGCAAGGTTAACGAGTCCCAAGAACAGCGACTTGTAGTACTTGCGAAACGTGATAGAGCGCTGCACCTAATATCGCTGCAAGCGGAGTTGATCGTGCACATCAACTTCGCCCATGAACCGATGATAGTCCTTGATCACTTTGGGACACGCGACTTCGTTCTGCTCGCCGGTTTTCTCGCGCCGATCCACGCGATCCAGCGTCAAATTGCCTCCGACTGACAGGAAGTGAACGAGCTTGCTATCCCACCAACATATAGCAGCCATATCGTGCACATGCTTCGAACGTGCATACGTCAATGTTCCCGCGGAATATCCTTGGGACGCCTTTTTTCTTGTTTACCACTGCCTTGCAGAACCCGCGGCGGTTCGTTATGATTACCAATAGTGATAAAAACATGCGTAGGAGCTGAACGGCCATTACAATAGACGTGTAGAATCGATATATCACAACAAGCCGCATCGACGTTCCTGATGGTTTGTCACCGAAGACTTCCCTTAGATATCACACGACAACGGGAGGTCCCGACTTATATCCACAGCTCTAGACTCGGCAATGCGCTGCTTTTTGCCGCAATACACCTCGATACGAACCGCACAGTACCACAACACAAGATACAGCGTAACCAAACACAGCTAATTCAGCATAATAAAACTCGCATTCTTACCGAATGCAGTAAGCAGATCGCGCACAGCAAACCATAAACAGCTTTGTGCCCCACTTATGGGGCTTAATATACATTCTGGTACGGTTGTATGACGATCGGGACGGTAGCATTGCTTCATCAAATGAAATTTCAGCAGGAGGGACGAAAGCGCTCACAACCGTCTGCTGCAACACGTTCACCGCTGAGCGAATTTTCCAGGCTCGATCCGTCCTGGCGCGCGGGTCATGGTTGCTGGTAAAAGGGAGGTCCGTGTGAGCTCCATGAATCGGTCACGACGTAAGCACCTCCCGAATATATCACGCGAAATGGCGCCCTAATCCTTCTGCTTCCAATGATATGCCAGCTCCTCTCGATTTGGAATGACAACTCGTGAGGCATTATTGGAGGCACCGATTGAACCTCTTGGCGTACATCACGCCGTATCTTGGTCCGCTTTGCGCTAACTTGCTTGTTCCTTTTCCGATCTCGCTTCTCCTTGCGCTCGAAATATGCATCGACTCGAGGGTCCAACTGCTCGTGAATGTACTGGTTGCAGCTGTCAGCAATATGTTGCTATATCGCTACAGGCAGGAAAAGGAAAAAGAGAGCGATGGGCATTTCAATGCAGCTCTGATAGGACCATGACTGCCATGATATAGATGTGGATACTCGGAGTCCAACGAAACTGGCGTGTACGGCGACTGAAGGTACGCGTTGACGTAGGGTGTCTCCAATTCGTGCCACCCAGCCGTAGATAGATCTTTCAAAGCCGACCCAATGACATCTCCGGCAAGAATCTTCTCTTGTCTGCCTATTGAATCCAGGAACGGATCCGCGAAATGGCGCTCTTCGTCAGCAAACCGATCTTCGTCGTCTTCGTCAAGTGTGTCTGAAGCAGATGAATCCGTGTCACTTGCTTCCATATCGCTCAATTCTTCTTCCTCAGACTCATCGCCAGAATCCAGCACCTGGTAGTCTTGGTCACCGGCGCTGGAACAATTGAGACTCTCAGAATCATCTCCCACGATGTCAATGACTTGTTGTTGGTCTAATGTGGCAAATATACATCATAAGGTACATGTTAAGCCTAAGCTGTATCATGTATATACAGTATAGTTGATGAACAAA
The DNA here is from genome assembly GCA_012656075.1 of Phytophthora hibernalis. Lineage (NCBI taxonomy): Eukaryota > Oomycota > Peronosporomycetes > Peronosporales > Peronosporaceae > Phytophthora > Phytophthora hibernalis. Next base: position 52,703 of record JAAKBF010000071.1, on the reverse strand, counting down.
CCTCCATTAATATTTTGATCGATGCTCTTGGATTCATCATCGCAACTTGATTCCCTGTCCTCGAACTCATGGTCGATTCGTGCCTCGCTGCTCTCCAAACTTCGATGTACACCAGATTCTCTGCCGCACTCGGACTCAGCTTGAACGACACCCGAAGCTGTAATATACATCATAGCAAATCAATGTATACAGCATATATATATATAGGCTAGTAGATAGTTCATGTACGTGACAAGCGGAAGATACTTAACAGACATAAGCTCAAGCACGGGAGACTCTCTCGGCGCTGGAGATGTCTTACCGGTCACGTTCGGAGCTGGTGGCTTGCGCGGTGTAGGCTTCGAAGCTTGCTTTTGTGCTGGACGCTTCGGGGTCGAAGGCTTCGGCGCCGAAGACTTCGAAGCTGGCTGTTTCCGCGCAGGGGCTTCCGTGCTGGCGTATCCCGCGCAGGATTCTTCGGTGCTGGAGGCTGTGATGCTCCAGTGTTGGGATTTGGAGACTCGCGCACAGGAGCCGCGTCTGCGTTGGAGCGATACCTGCGCTGCGTGCAGCAGCCTCTCCATGCTCCTCTCTCGCGACTATATAAAGCGCATTAGTAAGCATCACACACTGAGCTAGCACGTGTACAACCAGCTTACCTCGCTCCGCATAGTCAAACAAAGCTCGTTCCCCAAGAAAAATCATCGCCTTCTTCGCCATTCGGATCGCCTCCCGGAAGTATGTACTTCCAGTTGGAGCTGAGGCTTCGGCTTGAAGGGGCGTTCGCTGTCCAGCCGCTTGTTCGTAGCACCGCCCAAATGACCTTGAACGTTTCTGGTCCCTGCACAGGCGCGGCTGGAGCGGAATATGATCCACGTGGCGCGGTTCCGCGCGTCTCGACCATCGCTTCTTCTCCGCCACTCGAAATCGCAAACTGACTGGCGGGGGATGTCGCGGGAAAAACATCGGACGGTAAATACTGTCGCTAAATGATTGTTCATATCCTCGAATACTTAATTTCAAAAATCGAGAAATCAGCAGATATGCTGCACGTGCACATATCTTGTGGATAGGGTGTGAGTAAAAATTGACTTGGAAATTGTATATCTTAAGAAAGGGCAGCACCACCACTTTAGTGAAACCGAGTTTAAATTTGCTTAACCCTTCTAGCCCGGTATTCTGTATCCTACAGAATAATCGTTTTTACAGGATTTAATATCCAGCAAACTTGGCTGCAACCTCCAACGTCGCATATATATTTTTGTATGTGTGAAGTTTAGCCGATCCTTTCTCTCAGATGGGCGATGGGTACATAGACGGGGAATCTTCTGTTGCGATAGAAAGACGAATTTAAAACCCAAACAGGCTTGAAAATCCTGTTGAAAGCCCACATGCAGACATGTCTGCCAATCGCCCACTCCCTTTATTTCGGAAACGGCGAGCGCCCTGGAGAGAATACGTCCACACAGCGGTTGAGCAAGCTACACCTCCAAGTCCTGAAGCAGCGGAATCCGAGAGGCTTAGCCGAGAGCTATCAATACGTACGGTCAACGATCAGGGGTCATTTGAATGATCTATAACACGAATTGGCCATCTTTGAAGGCAGGCGATTCCATTGCATCTAATGTTGCTGGCATGCTAATGACACATTTTTAGGCAAGACTGAGTCATTCCAGTCATTCCGAGCTTCAGCACCAAATGCACCCAGAGCTCTGACGTCAAAACCGAGTAACAAGGAAGCGTCGTACACAGCTCTAGATTGAATTGGCTACCATCTCGGACGCCATAGGCCCGCACAACGCCAAACTCGGATTCAAAGGTGATGTCTTTGGTTATGTTTCCGGCAACGAACACAAGATCAGCTGCTGATAAGGCTACTCAATGCGTTCGATCTAGACAGAGCCCGGTTGAATGAACGGCAGTGCCAACTTTACGACTGATCTTACTGAATAAGCAAATGTAATGAATGACTTTATTCCGGATAATACAGAAGTATAGAGTAGCACAAGATGGATTGTATAATGAAGCGCATGCTTGTAACTCAGGATGATACAGAGTAAAGTGTTTGGTAAATTTTCTACTTCGACATAGTACGGCTTTATGATGTAGGGTATCTCTTGAAATGTAACGATATGCAGCATTGGTACGAGCGCTTTGTCCACCATCAGCGCCAACGCTATCATTCGACATTCCACACGTGCATCAACTAGATGTAGCTGTCGTTGAGTATTGTAGACCGTTTGCTGTCTATAAAAACCACATCATTAACACACGTTAGTCAACACGCATAACTTCTACTACTCGACCATTCAGTACAAACGGAGACCGTACCTGTGTATATGCTTCTACATGGGCTCGTGTGGATTGCTTCCGTTCAAAGCGGGACGTCGGGCGCAGTAACGCGGTCATGTACGCGCAGATATAGCACAATATGTAGGGCGGCGACAAAAGGACTCCACCGTAACTGAAATGGAAGATAAAGTTCCGTTAGCCTAAGCGTATGAACGAGGAGGAGGAATATGTCAAACAAGCTACTTGGTTACCCTTATCCTGTCGCCCTGGTTCGCGTGCTGAGAAGAAATTGACAGCCCCTCCTCACTAAACCGTTAGATAGGAACTGGGCAAATTCTTCCTCTGCGCGCGGTCCGGGGTTGGTGAGTCTCCTGTTGGCGGCTAGGATGGTTGGCTGACGTCTAGCGGTCATATAGGGCAGGTATCCACAACGAAAATGCGGGGTATTTCTTGGTGGCAGGTTTTGACCGTGCTCTAGCCAATAAAAGATCTCTATTCTCGCAGATGGTGGATACATTGTCGATGCTATGACCACTTTTGTTTCGTCTTTGTGCCAAATATGGCCGGTTCTGGATCGTTGAGAGCGAAAGGGCTTACAGCAGCATAATTTTCGCAGGTTTCGAGGTATACTTTAATCAAGGTTATTGCTTACTCTGTAGGATACAGAATAAAAGATCGGGCTTGAGGGGTTAAGCTGTATATACAGTAAAAGAGCCGATTTCAAAACCCGCTTATACAGCTACCGGTTAGAAGGGGTTCAATTCGTTCGTGGTCCGAGTTTGTGCCGTCAAGTTACCGTATTCCCCTGTTACAGGCGTCACCAATCTGCAGGCGGTGGTAGGGCTCGTACTTAACTCAACGTATTTGGTCATATCTCTGCTACGCTAGTTTAATAGCTTACTAATACTAATAAAGTACGTACCAACGATATATACGTATTCACCATACCTGTAGGACCTTGCTCACGAATTCTTGTAGCGGAAGCGCAAACGGCGATCGGTTTACTTGCCATGGTCTGCCGTATGACCAGGGAGATATGACGATCATATCGAAAATACCGGTATTATACCTATTGTTTCATTGGCTAAAAGTGAGTGACGCTTGTAACTAAGCGACGCTTGAAACAGGGGGAAGACGGTACTGGGGTTGTTCAAATAAAGTAGCTATGTTGTGCAAGTCACTGTAATAGTCTCCTTCCGTTGTTCGGTTCTTGACTCATGATGCTATTGTTGCCCCGCCGACGCGTTTTCGGGAACAATCACGGTTCTTTGGATCGAGTAGTGAGAAGTGCTTCTATCTTGGCCCATACACCTGCTGTGTCCGCTTGGTGAATAGCTGCATTGATGTCTACATCCCATTGCATGACCTCAAAGAGTATGTCGAAGTACTCAATTGTGGTCACAGGTTGATGGCATCCCGAGTTCCTGGTCAGTCGCTGGAGTTCTTTGGTGTACACATGTGCTACTACAATAACTGTTTCAGCCGCCCCTTACTGCATAGTTTAAGTAATTCCATGTCGTCATATTTAATCAGTTTCAGTTTCTTCCATAATCCAGGTGGGAACAGGTTGAGTTGTTCTTGGTTTAGTTCTGCTTCTTGCCTCAGTTCTCCACTGCATAACTCAAGTCAGTTTGCGCTGGCGCGGTCTCCTGTTTGTTCGCTAACTGACCAAGACAGTGAGTCAAGCAGTCCAAGCGAGCCGAGATATTCCAGGAATCCAGTACTGCGTCTGTCATCGTTGAAAGTATGAACTCTGGAGATTGGTAGGTCTGTAGCGTTGTGAGCAAAATTTGTGGAGCTTGCTTCACTACCGATTTCCATGTATCCGTTGTTGCTGAGAGGACTGGGAAGGCTGTTGTGGTCTCCTGCTCCCAGTTCGGTACTTGCTCGTACCACAGCTCTCAAAGTTTTCTTTGCCGAGCTCCACTAGCACCAACAGTAGTAGAGGGTTTTCAAAGCGACTTGGTTGTGGGGTTGTTGTGCTGTCTGGGGTTGTGTAGCTCGAGTCCGGTATTATTTCAGGGTCGTCTTGCTCCCAGACCAAGCCGCTTGAATCACAGCACTGTGATGATGTGAACGTAGATGATGGCCCTCTAGTAGCTCAGCTTGCCATTTTTTAGTGTTGCTTGATCTACGTCGTATCGTTTCATCCACTGTCGCACCGCTGCTTCATCTGTCCATTGTAAATCACGTAAGTCTTGTCTCCTACCAGGTGCAATTCCATCAATTCCAGAGGTTGAGAAAACCCGTAATTCCTCCTCTCGCCCCTGTCCGTGTCGACGCTCCTCGCGGCGCTCTTCAATTTCTTCCTCTGCACGTTGTCGGTCTGCGTGGTTGTACGTAGGCCCTTGCTCCCCGGGACCTTCTTCCCCGTCGTAGCTTGGAATGTCCATGCTACTTCAATGTTTGCCCTTGGTAAGTCCATATCGTCGTCACTTCCATGGGTTCGTCTTGCTTTGGGCTATTTTGGCGGCCTAGTATTACCGCCTTAGGGTTGAATCTGAGGTGGCAATAGTGTTTTGGTCTGAACAGCAGTACTATCGGTAGCTCGTCTGGTGACTGTTGGTCCTTGCAGTCTTGGCGTATCTCGTTAATCCACTGCTGGGCTTGGTTGACTCCGTAGTTACGTTCCTTGACTGAGCTGAACTTTTCCCCCATTGTTGTTACCTGCGCCGGTGGGAACTGCTGGTACGTCGCTTTTGCCAGCCCGGGTCGTGCTACTACTACAAATATGTTCCTCTGCAGTTTTTCGCGAGCGTTCGCAATGTTTCATCAGTATCTTAGTGTCGTCCCGAAATGTTCACACTGCGTCGTGATTCCGATTTACCCAGTTCCAGGAAATGAGCTTTCAGAGCTTGCGCAGATTGCCCAGGGCGCAGTTGTTGGATGGAGGCAGGGGTTCTCCAATTCAGTGTTATACGGAATTGCTGTATCGTTTTTGCAGTAATAATAAGGGCAGTATGACAGCAAACAATAATAAAAATTGCCGCAAATATACTGCAATTTTGTATTAGAGCTCACACCGCTACCTCAACATATTCACATCACTTGTTTCTGTTTGCTCTCACAAACATGATCCGCTCAAAATTCGCCGATAACATATATAAATACGGCACAAGTTTGTATTGCGCAAAAAATTGTCCGATGCTCAGCTGTTCGATCGACAACTTAAAAACGGTATGAACTTACTTTAATAAATTGTATTGCAAATATTGGTCCAATTTCGTATTCTATTATTTCTGAAAATCCCAATAATCCGTTTTATATTTAGAAAAACTGATTTTAGTGGTATTGAATTTTTTATTCAGACCCCTGGATGGAGCGTCGATTTCTGTTAAGATTTTGAGTTCGATCATCATGCTCGATTTCTTCAAAGAAAAATGGTCGCTAGCAGCTACAATGCTCTTCTTGAGTTTGTGGGAAAGAGGTTTGGTGCTGCTGATTTCTTGAAAATCTCGGTTTAAAAGCGCTGCTATAACTGCATACTATTGACAGTTTCCGTTTGCTGGCGTTGCTGTTTCTTCAAGCTCACATGCCTGGAGTACCTCCTGTCCTATCAACACCGTTCCTTCAGCTTGTACTATAGTCGGTCCAGCTATCTTCTCCAGCGCTTGTCTCTGAGCTGGAGCGCGGTGGTCCGCTATGTGTTTGTTGATCAATCCTCGTTGCTTGTGCATTTGTTGGGAGCGTTGGCTCAGTGTTTTCTGGGTGATTTCTGCTGGGGAGTGTTCTGTTGCCGGTGCGATGGGGGTTAAATGTTCCTGCTTAGTGTGTTCTCCAGTATCGCTCTGAGAGCAGTGATCTGCCGTTCTGCTCAGTCTCATTGAATTCACTAGTGCTGGTGCATTTCGGTACCCTGTGCTATCCCAGGATAACTGCATGCGGAGCTGTGTGCCACCCTGATTAGCGCCTACATTCACCAAGACTGCGTGAACGAACCCCTTCGTTTCAGCAGTCGTAAATAAATTGGTCGATCGCAAATCTTGTGACTTTAGAGGACGAGATTCGCGGACTTTTCTTGGGATGACGAGGTGAGTAGTTGCTGGCTCTGTGGGGGATCTGGGCTGACGGTTGCTGTGTAGTGCCGCGTCGTATGCTGCTCTCAATGCTCTAGCAGGAGACAAACTGGGGCAGGTTTTCAAGCTGCTATTCTCGCTCAACTAGCCGTGCGGCACTTCACGTGGGTACTTCAAGGCCAAGTCCCGGAAGAAGCGATATATGTCTCGGTGAGCTCGCGTCTGCGACTCGGCGAGAGCTTATCGTTGCGGTGTGATGAAAGCGGTGCCGCTGATCACGTATACACCCTCCTCCAGGGTGAGTTACTCAGGGCCTTTAATCGCGCGAGTCGGTAAAACAGTCATGGAGTCACGTCAGGAAGCTGAGGCGCATCATTTCATGGAGGACCTGGTGGTGAGAACGGGGAGAAAGTGGCAGACGAACGTACGACGAAACCCGTTCACGATGATCGGACCCATGCTGATGGAGCTCCTTCCGCTCAAATCGATGTCATAGTGTTATGTTAGAATAGTGACGATGGAGAAGAAGAAGACATGTACCGCTTCGGACCCAGTACGGGCAGTAGTACTGATCTCAATGTACACACATTGTGGCGTCATTGAACTCGGATTCATACACGTTATGACGCCTGTTATCTGGCAGGCCTATACACACCTATTGACGCACGTTAACCGCTTTTGACACAAGGGGATGTACACACCTTTTGACGTTTTCCCTTGGCTCGCCAGTAGCAGCCAGCCCTGTTCACCCCTTCCATACAGTTATCCAGTGTAAATGTAGAAATTTCTCAAATCATTTAGGATCCGAAGTTATCGAAGTCGACCAAATTCTTATCATCCAGAACCGTTAGGAAGCGCTAATTTCGCATGAATATTCTACAGCTAACGACGACTCTATTTGCCGTACAGCATTCCTTCCGCTGGAGATACGTCGTCTGATAACTGAATGCCAAGATCTTGGTCGGTCGTTTTGCCAACAGGTGAATGATTTGCAGCAGATGTTCCCGTAATCTATTTTGAAGGCTGGCATACTTTAATCAAGTCATCTAAATTATATTATTTCAGAGTGTTATCCCAACATATCTCTCATGACATCCCTCCTGCGGATTTCCCGCGATTTTTCAAATTTGAGCAACTTGGCAACATTGCATAGTCATTGGCTGAAAATTTCGCAGTAAGACCTTTTCAACGATACCCCGTACTTAGATTGAATGCTATTGGTCGATCCAACCGGATTCAGCAAACATTCCTACCGACCGACGTACCGCCCGAAAAGGGAGGGTTGTTACAGGCAATTCGTGTTAATACAACGCGAACATGAAACATTCACGTAAAAAGTGTTGAAGCCAATAGAATTTTGTTGATGATTATTTTTTACCAATTTATTTTACTTACATGTTCGCCGTGTGCTGAGTTGTTTCGTTTGTTGCGGAAGGCCGTTATCAAAGATACTTTCTTTACTTGATGGCGACTTCGTTCGGCTCGCGCTTCCGCCGCGGCGGCGGCAATGTCAGGACAAAGGGTGGAGGAGATGAGCGTGTGGGGAGATGCTGAGCGACAGCTCGGACGACGGGTCCCCTCTGGGCGGAGACGTGCGTCGAAATGCAGCGAAACAGGCGACAGTCAGTCGTTCGAACGCCAGTTCACTGCGATCCTCGAGCTCTTCCGAGGTAGGCGGCGCTATCGTCCCTAAGGCTGTGAGCGAACACGGCGGTGCTGAGATGGAAGCTCATACATTGGGGCAGAAGAAGAAGGCGGAGGAGTCTCCCCAAAACAGGAGAAACCCAAGAAAAAAGGTTTGGGTCGGTATCACGCAGCCAGAGCAGCCGCACTGCGTCCTCTACCAAGTGGGGCGCTGGCAGGAAATGGTACAGCGACTCGGACGAAGAAGAAGACGAGAAGACGAACAAAAATAAGCCCGTGGAGGAGGAGACGAAAGAGGTCAATATCGACGAAGATGAGGAAGGCTCGGATCTGGACGTGTACATCGCTGGTTCTATGATTGGCCCGTCCACTAAGAAAGGGGACGAAGACGCACAGCCACCTGCGAAGAAAGGGCGACCTAAGCTGAAGCGACTAGCGGATCGCAACGAGAGGGCGAGCACGGGTGGTAACGAGTCGGATGAAAGTGGTAAAGAGGCTCCGTCACCAAAGCCGCAAGTCTCACGGGATGTTGCGAAGAAAAAGCGAGCGTGCTGAAGCTTATGACGAAAACGCGAGCCATGTCGCCATTCGGTGGAAAAGCCAAGGGAAACGGTGCTGGAACCCCAGAGTCTCCTGCCGCGAGTAGCCCCGCCACTGGCAAAGCAGGTCGAGGAACGCCATCAGCCTCGGAGCACTCGACGTCGGAACCTCCTGCAGTTGGCAATACTCGCAGTGGGCGGCCAACGGAAGTGCAAACAGGTGGTCCCGGAAATACTCCTGTAGTCATCATAAATCGTCGCACGGATCGACTAAAGCACTCCGCAAGTGTTTCGGAGTACAGTGGATCTCCCAGACTTGCGATTAGCACCAACGATGAAGTCTTGAGCCCCGGTCTACATAAAGTACCGGGGCTTTCCCCGGAAGACCTGGCAGTGGGGTTTTGTTAGAAGGATGGCTGCGTCAGAAACAACGCCGTGGAATTAAAGGGCTTAAGAAGTGGAACTCGCGCTACTTCGTTCTGTACGCGCGGTCAAACGAGGTGCGCTACTATGCTGACGTCGTTCAGTCTGCCTGGGGTCCCATTCCGCTGGGCGAGATCGGATCAATTTCTTTACGACTTATTCAACGCATCGGTAAACTCAGCCACCCGAAGTACAAAGGCTGCCGCTTCGACATCACCTGCCGAAATAGTTGGGGCACACACTATGCCGACGACTACGTTTCGTCCGACGAAGAGAATGGAAACAGCAGCAGCAACATCATCACAAACCCCAACAACGAAACGGCGGCTGCGATTGTCTCTACTCCCGCAAAGCAACAAGAAAAAGTGGAACTCCACGTTCGACTCGTGTCTACAGTCTAGTTGCCGACTCACCTCAGGTCACGGTGGCCTGGGTGAACATGTTGGACTCGCTGCTAACGCGCAGTGCCAACAGTCCACGGCCCGATGTGGGCTCTCCAGCCGAGAATACAGGTGCAACTTCAGCCACGAATGCAAGTGGCAGAGCTAAAAGCCTCGAGTCGTTGCACGACAGCAATCAAGCGCTCTGGATACGGAGTCATCTGTACAACTGTGTCCTGGAGAAGACGTACCGAAGGCGGTTATCTACGCCATTAATTTCATCTTCGACTCGACGCCGGGTATCGAGACAGAGCGGTTCTACGAAATCGAGTCCGATGCGTCTAAGCTACGGGTAAGCTCATGCATATACCCTGCTCTTTTTCAGCGCGCAACTAACTTCCTGTGGGCGTTGCTTATTAGGTGACCCTGAAGTTCTTGAATGAATTTGCAGGCAAGTCGGTGACTCGAAAGCCGACCAAGGACGAACTTGTGGAGCGTTTGGATGCTTATACGGCTGGCGCGACCGTGCGGCTGTGGCTGACGCAGCTCGAGCAGCCTCTGATCCCATTTGCGATGTACGAGGACTTTATCGCACTGGCGCGTGAGGCGCAGACCGCACCTTTGACCTTCGCAGAAATCTTCGCGCGCTGCTGGACAATCTGCCCAAGAAGAACTTGTACGTCCTGCTTCGTTGCGAGGTACCCAGTTACGTGGGCCACTAATATCTGTATTTTGTCATCTCTACTTGCTGCAGAACAATGCTGGCGTGCCTGCTCTTTCACCTGAACGACGTCAACGTGTACTCTTCCAAGAACGAGATGGACGCCGCGAGACTTGCGCACCTCTTTGCCGAATTCATCCTGCGCCCCCAGACCAAATATCTTCAAGTCAACGACACTAAACAAGACGTCGTCGCCGTGTGTCGACTCGTCGAAGAGATGATCACCAACGTGGACACGTTCATCGATGAGAAAGAAGCGCAGATTCTGGAGGACAACCGACTGTAACCGAGCTCTGTATACCTACCCTGTCTACACCTTCAGCTCTGCACCTTCATGTACACAATGTGCTTGCCGGGCACGAGCGTCATACCGAGCGCGCGGCTGCCCGGAGGCAACAGCGCGGCGGCGAAGCGCGCCTCCTCATCCTGGTCCCGAGCCTGCGCCTTCTCCTTGCTGCTCTTGCCGCTTCCAGCACGCGTGGGCGAAAACTCGCGCGCGTCCTTGAGGATCACGTTCTGCTGCTTGTCCAAGCAGTGGAAGCGGCCTACGACCACGCGCCCGTCCGAGATGCGCAGACGCACGAGCGACCCCAGAAGCTTCATGAGCGCCAGCGTCGGCTCGCCCACCGGCGTTGCGGGTCCCTCGCGCTGCTTCTGCTCCGCGTCGCTTTCCTTGTCCACATGCAACATCACCTGCGGCTGCCCGTTTAGTGACAGCATAGTCGAATGTGTCGAGCGTTCCCAAAATTCGCTCCCAAATGTCCAGATCCAGGCCCAAATTAATGTTAACCTACACCTTTCAGTAAAAGCACTCGTAACTAAATAGTGCTGTCCAAGTTTCTCCCAAATAACGTTATGTTAACGGGAAATTGCAAATCGGTCAGGTAAACGGGTGGGTAATTGCTATTCGGTCAAGCCTTTGAGAATGAGCAATTGCTATTCGGTCAGGAGGTTGCTTTTCGGCCAGGTGGACAAACATAACCGGCCATTTCCAAGTTGTCTACTACTGCGCATTATGTTCTTCAGCTCACAACCGTCAAGTTCGACTCCCACCACCACGTACAAGTCGGATATATCATAAGACGATAGTAAAGCGCGCACTACTTGGGTGGGATTCTGATGTGCGCCAACGAGAAGGGCAATGTGGAACTACTGGACACTAGTTCTGCGTGCGTGTGTACGCCAACAGTGAAGAGGTGGAGAATCTCCAGATTAACATCCCGATAAAAAGAACAAGGTGTTGCAGACACTATTCAAGGACATGAAGTTTTACAACGAGTGTTAGGACGTGGACTTAAATCAGATCTCGTGCATACATTCGAGTTACTGTTGATCAAGAAATATAAGGAACATATTAGCCGCTAATGTACCTACGATCTTTCTGATTATATATGCAACGAGCTTGCTGCAGAACTAAGTTTCCTCGTTTTTGTGTTCGTTGTCGCTGAACGTTTTCGAGCTTTCAGTTTTTGGTACCGTGCTTGGCGTCGTTAGTTTAGAACTTGTCTTCCTTCGAATGTGCGGATGTTGTATCCTCGCTTGTGGCATCGCGAACAAACAATCGGCGAATCCTCTGGAATCACTTCTCCGCGACTTCGAACTCTTGTGTTTTGTTTTGGGCGTCCCACTCGGTTGTACTTGGGTGGAGGTGTGGAGGTTCTGTAGTCTCATCAGAGACCGCGGGCTCGATTTCAATGGGCGCGAGCGCGTTCGCGAATATGGATTGGGCATCCATATCGGTAATATGGAGCGACTGACGTGAGTACCGACAAGTGTAGCTTCTGTAAGGCAGCGCATGCGTGTACGCACGGATACTAGTATTCCACCCATAACCCGCATGTGCACTGATTGGCTTCAAGATTTACCACACGATAGAGACCATTTTTCGTTCGACGTTGTACATCGTGTCCGACTGTGGTAGAACATCCCGGGTACACCCTGTCTTCTTGTTGATGTTGAGCTTGTTCATCACCGAGGGTATGATGTCCATAGCGTTGTGTCGGGTGTACTTTTGTTTAAGATCAAGAGCTCCCTTCATCACCATCTGTTATGGGAGCTAATTATTATCTGTTGTTCCAGCACTACTCGCCTGTTAAGTACCTGTGGCCCCTGGTCGCCTGCTGTCAGTACTGGTGAGCTGTTAGTTGGTTCGCAACTGTAGGACGACCTGTTACCTGCTGAACCGAATATGCGCCTGAATAGTTTCGCGTAGCAGGGCCATTTTGTGAGGTGACTGACAGACGTACTCAACTTCAACTCGTTGAAGAGTTACATGTTGAAGTCATTTTTCCATGTGGGATCTCTCCATCAATATAAGCGATATTTCAACAGGAATATTTTTCGTAATCTGGAATGCATACTGTATTGGTGGTATATATATTAAGAAAATATAGGGAAATGTTTGTTTTTGAAGCCTTCCTTGGCTGACATTGTGCGAATTAATTGGATTTGAACAATTGTAGACTATAGTGAGCTTCTAATACTGTATAACATATTAGAGCATAGTCATTTCACATGTATAATGAAAGGTAGATGAGACGGATAGCAGGTCCCTACTTCTCAGCACCCGAAGCGCTCGATACGTCTAGCCTCTAACACAATAATCTACAGATGCAACATGACGTTTTCGAGTGTTGCTCCTAGTTGGTGACTCTCACTCCAATGTCGTGAGCTCGGTTAACAGCTCTTGCTAGTTGCTCTGCTTCGTAGTCGGTCACAGACCCGCCGCCAAAAAGTACTGACCACTTGTACACCCCGTCTGAAAGGCGAAGGCCAATCACCTCCCCAATGACAGAGCTAGCTTCGTCTGTTTGGGCCATGGCTACGTTGAGCTCACCCACTACTTTCCATTGAAGAGGCTGGCCAGATTGCCTGAGAAAAAGCCGCACGAGTCTGTCAACTTCGTAGAAGCTTTCCTCCGTGTTCTCTCTTCTGAGCGCAGAAGTCCTCGTCGGCGGTCTTCCTGGAGTGCGTCTCACCGGCATACCTGCCATCGCAGCTCTCAAATCTAAGAGACCCAACAGCGACAGCACCGCCAGAACGTGCGAGCATACCCAACCCGAGCGGATAAATCCCTCGCACGTACAGTGTAGAAAACTTCGCAGGCGCTCGATACTCTCAGCATGCCAGATGGGTAGAATATCAAAGGGAGGGGGTAATTTGGCTGTTTCACCAGTACTCTGTGCAGCGAGAGCAGCTCAAACTCCAATTCTGCTGTTTTGATTCCACGAGGGAATCGACCATTGAGTGAATGCAGAAACTTTGTCGCTCTTTCATCATCAACGTCAGCTCCCAGTATACCCTGACCACCAACCATATGCTTGCTCACGTTGAAGAGGACAGCTTCAAGGCGCTTGTGACGCCCTCTTCCTTTGTGAACCAGTCTGTAGTTGCGCTATGTCCCAACTAGCACCTCAGCTTTAGCCATCATCTCTGGAGGAACGGGGCCTTCACAGAACTGAGCAACCTTTTCGGGGCACAAGTTCTCGCCGTCGTTCCGGAGGATTCTCGGCAGAATTCCTCGCAACACTCCATTTGTTGACGCCCGCGAGCTGGGCACGCAGGTCTTCTTAATCCCGCTGTGGTGCGACTCAATCCCTTGTTGAGAAGGCAGTACTCCACCCACACCAGCACCGTTGATATGCCAGCGATTCCAGCGCTCACCCAAGTACACTTATGTGAACCAGCTAGCATACGCCTCCTCGCCTTGCGAAATCCAGTGCTGGGTTATCACTGTGGCGAGCTTGACAAATTGCTTGTGGGTACGGGCGGATCGGAGGAGATCGATTACAGGTCGTATCATCTCTGCGTACATGTCTGCGTTCACTAGTAGCGTCTTCTTCTGCCGTGAGTTTCGAGCCATGTGCGACCAGCAGGTAGTGAGAGTATCTTCAGGCCATACCTCAATGAAAGCTGCAGCGATGGCCTCAGAATGATCAAGACTCCCAAACGATACTTGCACCTCCACCCCGAGAAACGTCATTGCTCGATCGCAGACGACCTCAAACATTCTCGTGTACGCAGCCTTAGACTTCGTTCTGACGAACATGTACACCCACGGAATAAAGCGGTGCACATATTTGCCGCGTGACCAGCTCAATCCAACGGAGCCACAGTCAACGACAGTCCAGCCGCCGAAATGGAGCTTGTAGGTTCCATCGGTAGCACAGAGTAGAGAGCCCGGCTGATCTCTTACCGAAGAGAGAACGTTCCTGAAGCCTCGCCGAGTTGTAACCACTACACCGAATGACGTGCCGTCACCTACTGTTTGGCCGTCAAAACTGAAAGCATCCAAAACTAGCATCTCATCCATCCTGTCAGCAGCGTCCTCAACAGCCATGAACTGCGAGCGGGACGTGCACATTCGGTTGCTTGCCCACGCAGTGACCCACGCAGTGAAGGTCACGTGGTTCGAGATGTCCCATCCATTTGCAGAGCTGCGAACGAGAAATGCTTTCCGATTCTCTAGTTGTTTGCTAGTCGGCACCATGCGGAGGAGTCTAGGCTGATCACGGTACCGATGATTCAGCATTGTTCGAAGCTGCATGACCCCACCCCATATTTAACAGGGCATCTACTTCATCAAGCAACTCGGGGTGAACTCCACGCCGACTCACTGTGGTGCACTGTGACCCATGAGCTCCAGATCGTTCGAGGAAAAATTGCGAAGGGGAAGCGAGTGTTGTTGGTGGGACTCATACCATTTGGTAGTGAGAATTTCTGCGTGGTCCTACACGACAACTGGTGCCGCGACCCGGGATTGGGAGTGACTTTCTGTGTGGCTTGGTTGTATATAGGTTCTTACCCTAACGAGCATTCGGGAGAAGACAAGAGAAGAAGAAGAGAGAAGATGGCGAGAGGAGCGAAGTCAGCGGTACCAGAAATGCCGATTAAGAGCGGAGGGCCCACCGAGGGTTCGGTGAGGCCTGGTCCAACACTCGCGACCCCAAGTACTTTGGATTCGATCAACGAGCGTTCGGACAGCATCGACGAGAGGATGGACTACTCTGAAGCAAAAGAAGATGAAGAAGACGAATATCTGGAAGAAGCGACAGCGATGTCCGAGGTTTTGGAAGCCGCCACCGTCTCAGCAGGATGTAGCGGAGGGGTGATGTCGCTCACGCGAAACCTCACCGAGGAGTTGGACGAAGTGGCTGGTCCTGAACCAGCTCACGAGGGCAACGAATATGGACTCGGCGATCTCCGATCGCTGACGATGACCGAGGGCGCGAGTTCTCGGTCGACCGGCAGTCGGCCTGCAGTTAATGGGGACACTCGACTGCCAACAAGGTTTTGGGAAGATGCATGGAGGTGACGATGACGAAGAGCAAGTGGATGCGGGCCTTTGCGCCAACATCAATTCGACAAGCCTTGTGGATGGAACTCGGGGCAGAATTAGTTGTCCCGGTGAATTCGTGGAACATCCAACAGGTGGCCGAGGATACGGTACAACTGTTCCGAGCTATGGGCTGCGAGCCTCAAGCGCTACCCACCGAGGCCGACCTTCAAGGTTGGACGATCGAGGAAGCCGCGTTTTCGTTACGTGAGTGGAAGCAGAAGCTCCGGACGGTCTTCGGTGTGCCTGAGTCGGGCTCTAACCGTCGGACGAGCCTCCCACACACGACCGAGGGGCTGGATACATCGAGAATCCCGCTACCGACAACTCCGGGGCGTCCGCCAGAGAAGTTGGTCGGGGCGGGTGTGTTCTCGGCGAAGGGGCCGCTTCGGCGTACTTTCAAGATTCACACATGGTAACGCCTCGGTCAGCGGACCGTACAGAGCGGCTGGCAAACGGCTCCGAGAGTACATGGACCGCTCCGACGGCGGGCCGGAGTATAGGTCGGACGACGAACCGACGCTTCGATACGCACGATGACTCCTCGGAACGACTCGTTCGACGTTGAAGACCAATGGGGTGATGTGCCTGGAGAATGGGCACGCCAAATCTGTGAGCTCAGCGCGATGGAGAACGAGAGTTCCACACCGAGGCTTGAAATCGCCACGCACTTACCGTTGGGGAACATCAAAACCTATCTCGGCCTCCGCGTCAAGAGCGAGAAGTCAATGCAATGTCTCCGAGCCTTCATCTATGAGATGAAAGGAATACATACGCCACCGAATGAATGGTGCATGGCGTTCGAGTTGAGCCTCCAAGATGGCGCCCTGCATTGGTACCGACAACTACCGCGGAAGACGAGACGAACGTGGAAATTGTTGAGTGATGCGTTCATCAAGTACTACTGTTCCCGATTTAATCAATCGGCGAAAGCACGGTACTACTCGGCGAGGCGTGAAGAGAAGGAGCATGTTTGCGACTATCTGAACCGGCTAAACGGCTACGCCAGGAACGCCGGGGTGCAATTTGAGCACGGCGGTCGTGAGGTCAAGAATCATGTGGAACATTTTCTCGATACGTGCGAAGACCGAGCCTTGGAAGAACGTTTGTGTCACGTGCGGGTCAAGAATATTCACGACTTGGAAGACATGATAAATGATATCCTCCGACGTCGCGAGCGGAAAAAGGGACGCGAGTCCTCGGTGCGACGTCACAAAGGCGAGGATGATAGTCGTCGCCGTGAAGATGGACGCGCCGAGGACTCGCGGAAGACCTACCGGCGTGACCGAGATGATGGTCGTCGTCGGGAAGACGGTACCGGGATGACAACCGACGTCGAGACGATCGTCAATACCGACCGAGGATCACTCTAGCTGAAACACTGACGGACATGGTCGCTGCGTTGAATGTGGACGGCTCGGTCGACCCGCGAGGGACCCTGCAGAGGCATCGAATGGAGGGTATGATGATACCGAGGGTTACGACCCGGAGTACTACCCTAGCAGGGGACCGAGGCTCGGAAAGGTACTCGGACGACGAATATGCGTCGGATGAAGATCACGGTCATGTGGCTGCCGCGAACGATTCAGAGCGTCGTCACGCCGCCGAGGGAACGTTCGCTCGAGCTGACAATCGCCGGCCGAGGGCTGGGAATAACCAATACCCGCACGACCGAGACAACCGAGACAACTGAGGTCAAGGCGGACGCCGATAATATGGCCCGTGTGCTGCCTGTGGTGGGCTCCGCACTCTGCACACTATTGTTTCAAGAGGTGCAAGATGGGCAAGCAAGTCCACGTCGCGGGAACGTGCGAAGCATTCAACGAGCTAGCGTCTCTTCTGAAGGCAAAGGTGGAGAAGAAAGACCTCTCGCCAGAACTTCAAGAATTGGTGTATGGGAGTCATTTAAACTAGGCAGCCCGTCAACTGAAACTTGGTTGGTCCCAATCGGGCTGCCACAGTTAGCCGAGCCTGCGCTGGACGCCGACTATTTGTTTGCGTTCACGGGTTCGTGCAAACGGCCTGATGACTTGAATACGGATTATGTGAAATCGACGGAAAATAGAGAAGAGAGAGGCACAAGCCTCGGTGAGAGTGAAGTGAATGTGAAATGTGCGAAGGAAGCTACTGGCACGGTTACCGAGGCTTCAATCGCGAGTATGGCTGTGAACGAGCGCGAGCCCCGAAGTCTCGGCCAGGCAATCAAGTTGTTGTCTGGTGAGAGGATGGGGTGGTGATCGTCCCAACGCTACGACAAGAGGAAGTGATTGCGTGCCATGGTAAACGGGGCAGTGGATGACGCACGAACGAGGATTCTTCTCGACACTGGAGCGAATGTGAGCGTGATATCAGCTTCCTATGCGAAGAAACTACGCGTGCGGGAGGTTTCAGACCACGGTCGTAGTCTGGAGGTTAGATGAATCAATCCAGGGGT
Source organism: Phytophthora hibernalis (assembly GCA_012656075.1). NCBI lineage: Eukaryota > Oomycota > Peronosporomycetes > Peronosporales > Peronosporaceae > Phytophthora > Phytophthora hibernalis. The sequence goes on along the minus strand of JAAKBF010000071.1, from coordinate 34,940 downwards.
GATGGAGACACGCCGCCGAGCACTCGTTAAGATCACCCTCGGGTGGGATCGAGTGTAAGAATTCGAGTTGTGGATTATGAATCATAGCGCAGGAGTCGATGTAGTCCTCGGAACGGACTTCATGATACCAGTTGGAGTGCGGTTAGATTTGTTCCATGGTACGGCCCGGTTACCGGATGAAGTTATGGTTCCCTTGGTGAAGTTCCAGAACGCGGATGACGCTCCGGTATACAGTCAACAAGTGACCGGTGGCCCGACCGAAGGTTTGTCAGTCGCCGGACGGGAGTGGCACGAGTTGAAACTACCTCGACGACGCCCATCTCTGAACACTCACGAGGTGTGGATTCGCCGGGTCGGGAATCTCGTGCCGACAGTGACGAAGTTTCAGCGAGGACAACCAGCGATTATCCGGCTGACTAATGTGTCACCGAGAGTTGCTCACTGTGCGAACGACGAATCGGTGTACCACGTGGCGATCTCCGGCAGGGGCGTGGTTACACCCGGCTACGATCGGCGAAGTACGACGAATGGCAAGTGCTAGCGTACGCCGAGTGTCGGGATGACACGTTACTGAAGCGTGAAAGCAAGCTGTACGAGCGGTGGTTAACCAGTCAACCACCAGCAGTCGACCGGCGGGAATACCCGACGCCGCGGAAGATTCTTTCCCGACCGATAACGCACCAAGATGGGCATCGGGTGGACCGTCTACAGAGCGTTGAAGAGTGCCACGCACAGGCGAGCGGTGCGGCCAACCGACAGTAACCGTTACGCTGGCAACCTCGAACATGATGGCAATGGACATTGAAGCCGAGGAATGTGAGGGTCCAACCACGTCCGAATCCTCGGACAGAGGTGACGGCGATGTAATTACCAGTGAGGCACCGGAAACCGAGGTCACCGAAGACTCGGAGGCACGTCTGGAGTGTTACTGAAAGGCTTGTTGAAAGCTCGGTTGGAAGAGTTCTCGGACAGCCCTTGGGCATCCCCGATTGTGATCGTGTTGAAGAAGAACGGCGTTGATATTCGCCTGTCCATTGATTACAAGATGGTGAATGCAATCACCGCGATCATGGAATATGCCATGCCGCTGGTCGACGATTTGCTAACGGACCTAGAAGCCTACCTGTGGTTCTGTTCCTTAGAAGCAGCTAGCGGATGTTGGGCAATAATGATGACGATGGGAGCTCGGAAAACCTCGGCTTTTGTTTGTGCACTCGGCCACTTTGAGTGGCTGCGTATGCCGTTTGGTCTGACAAACGCACCAATGATCTACCAACGAATGATCGATAACGCTCTATGGGGGTTCGTTTAGCCCAAGGGCGGTTGGAACCAGTTCTCTGAGTTGATGCGGTCGGCTGAAGCCGCAAGAACAGGTGTGACCGACGGTTCTGCACAACTGTCCGAGGCTTCGACAGCTTTCCCGACCAAGTTCGAGGCTGACCGTGAGTCCTCGGTGACGCTCATCGCTGTAACCCAACTGGTGATTAGCCATGTAGCGGATATGTTCTCCACAGGAGAAGCAGATGAATCCTCGTTGGTGCCAGTGTTCGATCGGCGTCGTTCGTGAATGATATTTGTTTCGGCTCCGAGACTTTTGACTCTTGTCTAGCCACCCTGGACCGACTGCTTCAACGGTTTGGTGAGTGTCGAAAAGTGTGAGTTTCACGAAGAGCATTTTTGTACAAGGCCGAGTGGATTTTCTGTCGCATGAAATGTCGGCCGACGGGATCCGGGCCGATCCGAAGAAGTTGAAGATAGTGACGGAGCTGCCGTTCCCGTCATCGAAGAAAGGAATGCAGTCATTCCTCGGTGCGTTGAACTATTACAGCCGATTCATCCAAGACTTTGCAGCCTACGGGGCCGCCCTGTACCAACTTAAGGATGAGGATTTTACACCGGCAGGGAACTCTTCCGTGGCTCACCAAAGCTTCGCTGTGCTACAACATAAGGTTGCAGACGCGCCGATACTACGACAATTTGACCTAGCCAAAGAGGTGCATGTGACGCTATTTGCTAATAACTGGGATCTGAGTTCCACTCTGATGCAGTATCATGACGACAAGTTGCACCCCGTGCGGTTCTGCGCCGCGTACTGAAAGACGCCGAGATGAATTGCCACCCGGCCAAGAAGGAGGTGTTGGCCTTGCTGTTACTGTTGAAAGTGTGTTATACCCAGCTGGTCGGACACACCATCCACGTCTACACTCGGTTCTCGACTACATAAGTCGAAGACATTGTTCGGTCGCACGACCCACTTCGCAGTCATGTTGTCCCCGTGGCATCTGAAGGTCAACCGAGTCAAAGAACGCGATTGTACTTTTGCTCAGCTACGACAAGCTGGGCTTACCAGCTTTGTTGAACTGGAAGACTCGTTAGCACCGGTGACACCACCGTCACGAGGATCGCCGACTGCTCGAATGGATCCGCACTTGCTTTACGCAAGTCTACCGATAACTTACAATGGCGTGGTGATGTCTTTTGATGGCTCAGCCAAGACGGAGAAGAATGGCGGGTATGTAGTTGCTCATGGATATTATGGAAATTACCGGAATGGACGGTAGTGACGGCTGCGGGTCTGATCTCGAGACCACCACAGTAAACCTCGCTGAGTACGCAGGCATGATCAATGGTGTCTTGGCGGCGCTCGAGCACGGCACCGAGGATTTAATCGTGGTGGGAGACTCGAGACTCGCGATCCAGCAGTCCCTAGGGGTGATGGCCTGTCGGAAGGAAACTCTGGTGACCCAACTCAACCACCACCGAGAACTCACAGCCAAGCTTCGGTCAGTGAAATATCTCCACGTGATCCGAGAGTTCAATGCAGCTGCAGACTCGTTAGCTACAGAAGCTCTCAACAGCAAACAGTCAAGCGTGGTTTCGACCGAAACCAGGAAAACGGAGTTAGTCGAGCTCAACCGAATCGACGAAGTCATCTATGAGCCTTCCCGGAGGCCGCCACGCCAACACTCGGCGAAGCGACCACCGACGACAGAGCGTCGATCAACCTAGCCCGGACCCGTGTTGCCCGCCAAGCACCCCGTAACAAATCTTTTTCGATTTTGTGATGGACGTGCCGGATTACATAACCGGCACGACCCGCCGACAAGCGAGAGCACTGAAGAAGCGTGTCCGGTTTGTGAACGAGCCCTCGGTGATGGTCCAGGATGACACAACACGACGAGACGAAGCAGATAAGGTAGCCTCAGAGACTCAGAACGCAGCACAAACCGAGCTACCAATGACCGAGGCAAGCGTCAGAGCACCGAATGCAAACGACGTCGACCCGGTAACCATTCAAGAAGAGCGAAAGCGGAGGATCTCCGCTGCCCAGGACGAGGGGCTGAGGTGAGTAAACCTCAAGGCTGTTCTCCGAGGCGAAGAAGCTAGCCTGAGTTACAGTGCGGCGAGAGATGCATGGAAAATGGCCGACAAGTTTGCGCTAAGCGAGGACGGTGTGTTATATATTATCGGAGCGAACCGTCGGTGGAGTAACGAAAACCAAGAAGAGACTAAGATGCGACTGGTGGTACCCACAACGATTATTCAGGAAGTATTACAGAGCTGCCACGACTCGTTAGAAGGTGGCCACCAAGGTATCGGTCGAAGATATCACCGAGCGAAAATGGATTATTATTGGGTCGGACTGTACGCAGACGTTGAGCGGCATGTGCGGTCCTGCCCAGACTGCAGCCCGAGCAAAAGTCGACCTCAGCTCCGAGGGTACTCTCCAGGGAATGTACTAGTCGAGAGACCATTCCAGTTGGTGTCGATGGATTTTGTCATACCATTGCCGAAGTCTCGGCGAGGAAATACCGCGTTGCTACTGTTTCATTGCTCGTTCACGGGATTCGTTATGGGGAAAGCCATGTCAGATACTACCGCATTAAAAGTCGCTCAAGCGTTCGAAGAGTGTGTCTACCGAAGGTTCGGGGCGCCAACGATGATTCGCCATGACCGAGACCCTCGGTTCATGAGCAAGGTTTTCCAAGCATTTGCTGAGATGATGCAATCTCGGTCGAGGGGCCACGTTGAGTTATCGTCCGCAAGCAAATGGTCAGCAAGAACGATCAGTCAAGACCGTCATGCAGTCAGTGCGAGTGTATGCGGAAGGCCCGTTGCAACAAGACTGGGACGAGATCGCCGAACGACTTGTCTTCACTATCAACAACTCTCAGGACGGCACTCGGAAGGATACTCCGTTCTACCTTGTTTATGGGTGGGACGCTGCGAGCAATGTCGCCGTCGCTAAAACGAGGATCCTGAGGGCAAACAGATGCGCTAGCATGGCGCCGAGAAGTGAACCAACAACAAGAAATAGCATGGAAAATGGCGATAGAGTACCAGAAGGTCGAGAAAGCTCGGAGATCCCGCGAGCACAACGAGTCGCTTAACCGACGTGATGCAGCAGCAGTACCGAGGATACCAGAGAATGATAGCGAGAACAACGTAGCACCGAACCGCGACAGGTCAGGGTACCATTGGATGCGAAGGACAGGGAACAACGACGGAAACCGACGGCAACGAAACCACGGACACCAGGCAGGAAGATCCTGGGGCATCTCCCGAAGCTATCGAAGAAGCACCGAGGTATCTATTCGAGCCTGGGATCAAGGTGTGGCTCTACATGGAGCGCGTGAAACCAGGATTGACCAAGAAGCTAGCACACCGATGGCACGGGCCATTCCGAATCAAGAAGAAGGTTGAAGAGTTCGCATATGAACTAGAGCTGCCGGATCGAAGTGGTTATCGGTTCTACCCGGTGGTGCATGTCTCGCGGCTCAAGGCGGCGAACGAATATGGCGACCGACCGAGGAGTCGGCTGACAGCTGAGGCGACCGAGGATACGAGGATTTATTTCGAAGAGGAGCTGTTACCGGAAGATAGCTGGGAGCCTGACAGAGTGGCAGGCGAATACGAAGTAGAGGCTATTCTGGACGATCAATCACCCCTAACAACGAGCACTAATCGCGCTGTCAGACAGTTTAAGGTGAAGTGGGTCGGCCACGACGAGCCTACCTGGGAACCAGCATCGAACTTGTCGTGCGGCGGGTTGCTTTACGACTATTTGCGAACTCGACGCAGCGAACGACGACTCCAAATGGTTCAGGTGGCCGAAGAGGACTAGCTCGAAACGCTACCGAGGATTGAACTGCCTAAGGGGTTGGTACAACCCGTAGAAGCGGACGAAAAATAATACTGTACCAGAATGGAAGTCACTGATTACTGAACGACCGAGTCTCCTGGGAGGCTCGGTTTTGACGGAGAAGTGACGAGATGAACTGCCTACGTGGATTATGCAGCCCGTACCGTCAGACGAATATGACTACTGCATTAAATTGTGTATGTGTATATGATGTGAACGAACTCGAAGTAGATTTGGATTAAGAGGACGGTAATGAACTACGGAGCTCGGACAACGTGAGATTAGCAAGAGGAGATACTACGACACTTCGCCCGTGCCAAAGAGGTGCACGTGACGTTATTTGCTAATGAGTGGGCTCTGAGTTCCACTCTGATGCAGTATCACGATGACAAGTTACACACCGTGCGGTTCTGCGGCCGCGTACTGAAAGGCGCCGAGATGAATTACCACCCGGCCGAGGAGGAGGTGTTAACTTTGCTGCTACTGTTGAAAGTGTGCTACACTCAGCTGGTCGGACGAACTATCCACGTCTGCACTCGGTTCTCGACACTGGAGTGGGTACATAAGTCGAAGACATTGTTCGGTCCTACGCCCCACTTCGCAGTGATGTTGTCCCCGTGGCACCTGAAGGTCAACCGAGTCAAGGAACGCGATTGTGTTTTTTGTCAGTAACTACAAGCTGGGCTTACCAGCTTTGTTGAACTCGAAGACTCGTTATTATGCAGCCCGTAGTGTCAGACGAAGATGACTACTGCATTAAAATTGTATATGTGTATATGACGTGAACGAACACGAAGTCGACTTGGATTAAGTGGAACTAGAAGAGCCTGAACAACACCCGTAATGACCTACGGAGCTCGGACAGCGTAAGATCAGCAAGCGGAATGAACGACGAAGCACAGCAGCGCCAGACCGAGGTCTAGACGTCGGCGGAGGAAGCTAAGTCAGCCAACACATCCAGGTTCGATGTTTGGCCACGTCGGCGGATGTTGGAGTGGCAGCAGGTCCTCGGTTTGGCCTTCATCCTTCCTTCATCATCCGCTGGTCCTGGAGGAGCAGCAACCAAAGCCTGAGGGACCCAAGACGCCACGATCAAACTTGGAGCCAAGGACGAATCCACCATGATACCCGAAACCACCTCCGCCTTGGTCATGCCACGAGATACGAATACCGGTACCGGAGAATTGCACGTCGCGAACGTCGTGTTGAATGGGAGTGACTGGAGGGCGCGACCACCCAACCGTTCCGCCACAGTTGAGGAGCATCCAGAGTTGCGAGCTCGCCAGCCCAATACTCGAACGTCGGGGTCCATTCAATCACTTTGAACGAGTATTGGAGGTATCTGGGTTTCAACAAAAACTCGGTCAGGGTTTCACGAGGCTTGTCGGAAAGCTCGACGCACCACTCCCAACAGCGATATACATCTGCTGACGCAAACGATCCGCTCTGAGGTTCCAAGCCTTGTTGTACTCAGCCCATGCTGCCCGTAACGTGATGACCGAGGGGTTATCTCCGAGCCTCTGAGTCATGCTTCGGAGGAAAGCTTCAACGGCCGAGATTTGGACACAGTGGCGTCGCTCCCATAGTGCCAGACCGAGGTCTGCTTTCTCGGTTCGGTCGGTGGACACGCCCTGGAATTGACGCCACATCTTGACGAACCGAGCTAATCCAGTGGCACGAGTCGAAATTTTTGAGCCTGGCGGATGCTGGTCAATGATGAAACAGCATGGGTTCTCCGGCAACTTCGAGCGCACTTGCTGCCACGGGTGACCAGGGTTGATCCAATCGGCCATGACCTGGATGCCAGCCACCGAGCACGGGGACTCAACACCGCGAGCAATGGGCGGAGTCAGGTTGCTGTTATGGATCTGGCACCAGGCCTCTTGTGCACCCGGAGCAGTGAGCCCGGGTACCAAGTACGGACCAGCCATCAGGACAAGGCGCTGTGACGGTGTGACTGGCGCAGTAGGCACCGCCGGCGTGAAAGTACTTGGGTCGGTGCCAGGAAGCGTGGAAACCGTAGCCGTCACTTGGGTGTGTGACCGCCGGAGACCCGACCGAGACCTCGGTGTATGCCCTTGAGCGGCAGTAGCTGGAGGCGTCGAACCATCGGTGGGCCCTACAATTAACCCAGCACTGGCCGACGGTACCACAATCGTAGAGACCGGAGTAGGCACCGCCACCGAGGTTACAGGAGTCGTGACCGACGAGGTGATTGGTATCCCACCCGACGACGGTAATGATGCGGAGACCGGTTGCGGTAAAGGAACAGCCGGCACGCTCGGTGGAGTCGGGGTAAGCTGAGTCGAGACCGACGGAGTCGATGGAGTCACGACCGAGACCGTCTGCGACGATACTGGCGGCGTTGGGGTCACTGAGCTTTTGGGCGAAGCCGAAACAATAGGCGACCCCGAGGTCTGAGAAGACTTGGACGATGACGGGGAGCCAATGATGAAGTCATCAGGCGCCTCCAGAGTCTCTAGTTCCCTCTGAGACCGCAAAGTGGCCAATACCGACGCACTGCGGGTGGGCCGACCATCACGACGAGACGGCGAAACCACTGCTGAAGAAAACGACCCATAAGCGAGGATCGCGGCCGTCCGTGCATCGGTATCGACCTCATCACCCGACACGTCAATGACTTCGGCCGGGGTCGGGGCACCGAGGATCCGGAGGCCGGTGGAGATCCAGGCGGAGGACTCGGTGGAGATCCAGGTGGAGGACTTGGAAGTGAACCACTCGGCGGAGATACAGGCGGAGATACCGGTGGAGACCCAGGCGGACACATGTAGTTGAGGACCTCGGCTTTCGAAGGCTCATCAAGTTTATCACCGATTTGACTGCACTTAAACTACACCTTCCCGGTAGAACCCAAGTTCGCGAAGATATCATGCGTATTGCCGAAGAACTCCGTGTCAAGGTGAAGGATCCACTTGCAAAGGAATGTTGTTACTATTGCATCACGACGTACATTTGGACTGACCGAGGACAGGCCCTGACACTTTACTACCTCAAAGAAGAGTTCACAACTCGTAGTTGGACCCTTGAGGTCGAACATTATCCTGGCAAGCACTCGGGGATAGGATTTGAACGGCGATCGCGCAAGCTATGACTCGCTGGGGTTTAGATAAAAGGTGGATCCACGGAGGTGCTTTTCCAACACAGGCAAAACTGGCTCGCAAATGTCTTGGTTGCGTTGCAACTTCCGCACCGTCGGAGAGAGCGTTCTCTACAGCCGGAAATACTGTTACCGCAAGGCGGTATTCTCTAGCACCACAGCTGCCTTGGCTGTCACCGGACTGTAGTTACTCGGAGCATCGCTCCCTTGACCATTTTCTCCTCTTCTCTTCGTTTGTTTGAAACTTGGTTTTCTGGTACCTACGAAAACAAGCGCAATCCTGATCCCGTTTTGCGGCAATAGTTATGGTATTGCAAACACACAGTTTTGTCAGACGTGGCATTCTACGTAGCAATCACAATAATCGCCGAGTTAGGTCGGCGTTGTTGACCCTCGCTGAGTTATCCGCTAGCGATTCGGCCCTTCCGGGTCAGGTAGTGGCTCACTCTCGTTGAATACCAGGCAACCAAGCCAGCCAATTTTCCAAGGTCAGTCGAGTTCTGCTGACCACTGTACTTAATCAAGTGTCCTCCACCAACGGGTAGACAACAGCGCGCGAGCGCTTTACGAGTCGCCGAGGCAAACGATTCTCGACTGAAAGTGTTACGGCACCCGGGTATCCGACGTACCGACTCGCCGAGTTCGGCAAGATTGCTATGCGGGTCCGTAGGACCCGCACAGTACTTTAATTGAGGAAGGGTCGACTTCGGCGGTCCCGATGGAACATGTGTAGGATGCGCCGGTGTCGTCTGCGGAGACGGAGCTTGAGATGCTTGCTGCCGGAGACGCTTGCGCCGATGCCTTCGACGCTGGGACACCGATGGAATGAGCGGCAGGTCGTCTGAATCTTTGGAGGCATCACCCGCAGCCGACGCTGCCTGCACGGGGGCTTAGGCCCCGGGCCCAAGGCCTTGGACTCTTAATCACTCTTTTCCGAGCTCTTCGAAGACGCGCTCCGACTGCGCTTCGAAGTGATGCTCGGAGGAGAGAGTCCGAGCAACCCCCAGTCGATGGTGTCGGCAGTAATATCTGAACGAGGGAGAGAAGAGCTTAGGAAGACCGATGGGGCAAGGAGAGAAGAGCAGAACGTACCAGCAGAAGCAAGTACCAATGTGTCAACATCGAGCTCGTGGAGAGCAGCGTGGCGACGCAGAATGGAGTTCGCCCGCTTCAGGCTCGCGACCTGAGCTTCGACGGCTTGAACCTGAGGAGAAACGGCATTGACTAAGGCTTGGTGAGAAGCCTCGAGGGCAACCCGATACTTGGCCACCTGCTCGGTATAGGCCACCAAGCCAGCCTTGAAACGCTCACGGTCCTGGTGGAGGAGTTGCTACGTCGACGTCACCGAAACCTCAGCCGTGGTCGCGCGAGAAGCCCAGAACCCCACGATGCGGTCGTGGTCAGCGATGGTAGCGTTGGCCTGGCGCAGGTGCGCGGCCGCCTGTTGATGCCCGTCCTTGAGAGCGATGTACGACTGACGCAGGCTATCCAGAGAGTCACGAGTACGACTCTCGTCGCTGTGCTGAAACGCTGGAACTGCTCGCGTTCTCGCATCTCTGCTTGGAGACGGTCCTCGGTGTCAGCGAGTCGAGCCTTGAGCTCTGCCACCTCGTTACGCAGGTCGACAATGAGCTCAGCCTCACCCGGTGGAAGTTGGGCGGGAGCCACAGCGCCATTCAGAACCTCACCGAGGTCTGTGACATGATTCATCCGGATGACGAGCGACGAATCGACTCGCCGAGGACGCTGACAGGCGACACCAACTACGAGCTGACCCAACTGGAGGAGACGCTGCTCGCGCAGAGAAGAGACCGAAGGCTCGGTCGAGGCAACGCGAGGAGGAGCGACGCCGGAGGTGTCGGTCTGACACCCGACCGAGACAAGGCGAGCGTCCCGGGCGCCTAAGGGTCCGGAGACCGCCGCGGGAGTACCGCGCAGCAGGTATGCCAGGACAGGCGAAGCTTCTGGAGATGACGGAGGCGTGCGAATCGGTGAACCTTCGGCTGCGCCATCATCAGCCGGCGGAGGACCATCGAGATGTTGTGAAGTCGGTACCGAAGGTTCGACAGGGTCGGGAACGTCGACAGGAGCATCGGCAGGCTCCGGCGATCGTGCCTGTAATATCGAAGGAAGATGGAACGAAGAGTTAGAAGGAGTGCAAGGTGTTGAGGTGATGAAGGGTGAGAAGTCTACCTCGTCGCCCCGGAGTGATGGCACGAAAGCGGCGGTGGTGGCGTCGTCGAGAAGACGCGACGGATGAGCCATGGTGCGAAGATGTGAAACACCACGACGCGCACTACTTGTGGAAGGTTGCGTCGAGGCGGGGAGTAGTGGTGTTGGGTTTTGAGCGCTCGGTCGCCAGTCGGCAAGGTTGCCCTTCCTGAAGGAAAGTGACCGGCGTGCCCTGATTGGCTGACTACATTCCCCGCGACCCAGTGGCCACGATAGTTTAGTGACCGAGGCCTCGGTCGGGTATAATAAACTCCCGGCCGAGGCTACGAGCCCTCGTTTGTACCCATTTCAGTTTCGTACCCTCGGTATTATAGAGCCGCGTACAGGATCACATACTGGGATCTGTTCACACTGGATATTTGTATTTACGTATAGGACTAGCTATAGGATTGACTACAGAGGCTCTCAGAGCCATAGATGAACACAAATAAATCAGCAGTCTTCCCCCAAGTCATCAAGGGTCAAGTCCGTCTTCGGTAAGTCTAGCTAGCTTGTCTTAGGGTCTGGATACGCTCGGCTTGTGGGATGCTGGTCAGCGAGCCTAAGGTACATTGAAGCGAGGGTTTGTTGCTGGTCAGTCCAAGAGATTAGAGTGGCCTAGTGTTGGGAGCGACGAGAAGCGTCGTTCACCATATATTATAGTGGAACCGAGTGTTCCATACATATTTTACTACCCGCCGAGGTTTTACCTCGGCAAACGCGTATCAGGCTTGACAACCGGTACCCTTCCTTCTGAGGGACTGCGGGGGTTCGCGCGAAAGCGCAATATTGCATACTAGCCCTCGCTCGTGGCTAGTGGTGCAGGTTATTGGGTTGACCTAATACATCCTAGGCGTACAGAGGGTTCACATCCAACCCGTCGAAAGGGATCGCCCCTGCTCTTCAGGTTTGATCCAACGCTCGTTGAACTGACAAGGGGAAGCGAGTGTTGGTGGTGGGACTCATACCATTTGGTAGTGAGAATTTCTGCGTGATCCTACACGCCACTACCGTACCAGAACATCCCAGACATGACAGCGAAGCGAGCGAGGCGATGCTGAAGTTCAAGGCAAAGAATACCAGCAAGTCAGTTCCGGCGATTTATGATCATGAGGAAGCGCTTCGCCTCTTCAAGCCCATCAATCCTTGTGAGATAGTGCATGTAATTGGTCTTCTCTTTGCTCGTGCCGTCGCTCCTGTTCAAGATGGATTGGCTATGCATTGGTCCTCTGTCGAGGATGACGCCATACCAAGAGGAACATTCTCACGTTCTCTCAAGCGTGCTCGCTTCGAGGCTATCCCTCTGTGCCTGCGCTTTTATCATAACAAAGCCGCGGAAACAGTGGGCGATAAGGCATACAAGACCAGGCCGCTGTTGCAAGTTGTTGAGAAGACATTCCGGCGTTCATCTTATTTGACGATTGAATGGTTCCCAATAGATACCGTTTCAACCCCATGAATGTCTACATGAAGGGCAAGCCTTCGAAATGGGGGACCAAGTTCTATCTCACCTGTTGTGCAGAGACCGCTTACTGTTCCATGTAATTTGCCGTATTCGTCTTATCCAGAATATGCTGTGCCGTCTTATACTGAATACACTAACCGGTACTGTTCGTATTATGTATCTGACTGAATAAAGCGAAGTGTACTGCAGCAACGCAGCTAAAGGCAAGAACGTCGGACCGACTCCTGTCGTTTGGAGCGCGGCCAGCCTTACAAGAGCCTTATCGTGACGGACAACTACTATTCATCAGTGCAGCTCTCGGTCAAGCAGCACACCATGGGTCTCTATAACGGGGGCACAGCCTGAAATGCTCGCCTCGGTTGGTGTCCTGGTACAAGCAAAAGAGGCTGAAATCCATATCCCGTGGTCAGTATCGCATTGCACAGTCGACGAGGTACCCGTACCTTGTCGCTCTCGACTGGATGGCCTCTAGGCCAGTGAACTTGATTGCCACGGGGTGCAGCACGAACCACACCACAGTGAATCGGAGAGAGAAGGACGGCACGGCACGATCACGGTGACACCTTGCCCACAGCTGGTCGTGGACGACGCTCGTGGCATGAGTGGCGTGGACTTCCACGATCAGCTACGGCTACAACGGTACGCGCTCCAAACGTGCATCGCGTTCAAAAATACTACAAGCAGCTATTTTAGGCTGGCTATCGTGAATGCGATGATAGTCCACAACATCTCGAAGAAGCGAAAAGGAGACGAGCCCACCACGCACACAGCGTACATGCGACCTCTACACAGGAGCTGCTTGGACTTCTTGAGGTGAATCTAGAGACGTATTTAAACGGCGAAGACCTGGTTTCGGGCCCCGTTTCACGAGGAGATCACTCGTTGGTCAACACATCCAGCCACTACGTGTCCGAGACGAAGTCAAAACGTCGGCAGTACCAGTAGCGGCAAGTCGTATGGAACTAGCTATTTCTGTAAAACGTATAGCTACTACTTTGGCGGTCGTGTGCCGCTCTGTCGGCAGATTCGGCGCGTGGAGAGTGGCCATACACTCACGTGCGCTCAGATATGGCACGACGTCTGGAATGACGGCAAGAACATGCCACCAAACCTAAACCGGATTCGGTTCCGTTACGGTAAGATAAAGAGAACAGACTCAGAACAGGAAGAGGAGGAGGGCAGTTCGTGAGAGTCCGTAACTGAATTTCAAATACACATTTCACTTTGGACTTACACAAGCGGTTGCGCAGAAGGACGGATTGCTCAGTTCCTTTCCCCTCTTCCAAGTAAGAAACTGGGCAAATTCTTTCTCTGCGCGCGGACCCCGGCATGCAACCACGCTTCACGTCCTGTGATAGTCACCCAACGAGTTTACGAGGGGTTGTCCTGTTTGAGGATTTCTGCATCATTGAGGCTCCTTCATGATCGTATGTAGTCAATGCCAGTTTTCGCCAATTGTTTCTGCAAATGTTGAGTCTTTGCTGCAAAATCGCATTTTTCTACAGAGTTTTGTAGAACAAGGGTCAACGCCGCATCTATGTTTCGAGAGGGCTTCAAACAGGGGATTTTCTAGCCAATACAAATTATAGTTAAAACAAATGTTATTCTTATTCGGTAGGATACAGAATTAGCAACGGATTTCAGGGGTTAAATGCTCCTCATTCTCAACCAGAGATCGACAAATCCTCGGTCGGGCCTCCAACTACTTGCATGTTATACGGTTCATCTTCCGCAGCACTCTGTAACTTCACCAGAGGAACCATTATCCACGTCCGGTAGTCTCGCTGTGCCATGGAACAGATTCAACAGAACACCGACCGGGATCATGAAATCAGTGCCCAGTACTACATCCACTCCCGCGCTGTGGTCCGTGATACACAGCTCACACTTGTACACTTGCTCCCAACTAGGGTGATCTTAACCCTCCATTCACCGTACACATATTCTACACATTTGGTTTTGCTTCATGTATACATGGCATACATGCCTGTTTTTGTCCTCTATGTAGTAGACTGTATATGGGGAGTAATTGCGAGGTATAGTATTGAAGGCATGCGTAGGGTGTGTATGTTGGGGTCATTTTGACCTTTTGGTTCAGAAACATGTATACGGGAAAACAAAGGGTTGTACTTTCTACTGAAATCAAATCATCAGCAGGTGTCCTTCTCATATAGACTGTGCTATTTTAAGGGCGGGGTAACATGTATGTTCCGCATGTATGTGACGTTTTCGGTATGTCCACCCTGTATACATCTGTGAATGGGGGTTAACGAGTGTTCGTCTGCGAGTTTCCATCACCCCTAGGTTAATGCCCCGCACTTCCAGACGTCGGCCGTGGTCTCGGAGTTCACACACGCTTAGCCGTTTCGCATACTATTGCCGACAACGAAAGTACAGCTGACGAAATTTCAACCTTTTCTCAGTTTCTTCTCCAGGTAGGCGAAGGTCGATATGAGGTCAATCCGGCACTCGGAGGGGACTTCATGAAAATCCCGCGCGATATGTTCATCGACAAACTTCATGAAAAGCCCGCGCGATATGTTCATCGACAAACTTCATGAAAAGCCCGCGCGATATGTTCATCGACAAACTTCATGAAAAGCCCGCGCGACATGTTGATCGACAAACCGCCCGCTGACTTCGATGCCGACGCAGACATTGCGCCGGGTGCTGTACCTATTGGTATGAAACGGATGATTGATACCATGTACGCTGACGTGAACGACCAGACCATCGCCACTGACGAATACTTCGCGAACCGAACAATCTTGACGACAACCAACGCAATGGTGCACCGCATAAACGAGGCAGTGAGGCGACTTGGACGGAGACGCGTGTGAGTATCTCTCGGTCGACTCGGTTCAGGACGATGTCGCGGCTAATTTCTTAGAGACAGAGGTTCTGAACACGATCGACATCAAGGGATCCCGCCCCAAAGATTGGTGTTGAAGAGGGGCCAGCCGATTATGATAATCAGGAACTTGAACCCGGACCTAGGTCTCTGCAACGGGACACCCCTTAGAGTGAAGAAGCTCAAACCCCACGTTATTCATGAAACGATCATGAGTGGCGAGCCTCAAGGTCAGACCGTTCTGATTCCAAGGATAGTCTTCATTCGTGATGGCAACGCTCGCGACTTCCCATTCCGCCTGCGCCGCAAGCAGTTCCCGGTCCAACCCGGGTTTGCCACGACGATTAACAAGGCCCAAGGACAAACGGTGCTCAACCTGGGACTCTACTTGGCGACACCATGCTTTTCACACGGCCAGCTGTATGTGGCGCTATCCCGGGTCACTGCGATATCCAAGATTAATATACTGCTCGAGTATCCAGACAAGGAGAAAGAGGACGGACCATACACCCCAAACATCGTGTACAGGCCGATTTTCAGCACAACGTAGGGAGGAAGACACAACCGCATATGCATACCATTGATAATACTTCAATTCACGTCTACACAGGTGTAAACATTAGCCCCCTGAGCGAAGCGAAGGCGGCGGCCACTTAGCTGGGACAAACAATTTGCCCCACCGCCGCGTAGCGGCGGCAAACTCGTCTAAACAACTAGTAGACGAACCGGTCAGTTAGTCCCGTCGCCAGCTGCCGATCGTTAGCAAGGCGGCGTCCGATTGGGTATAAAGCGTCCGAGCGAAACGAAGTGTGGTATTGCAAAACATAACAATTTCGTCAGACGTGGAATTATACCTTGCAATCACCGCGCAGCATTTCATTAGCGTCATTACATGTACTTGAGTACATCACAATTGAGCACGGCGTTAGCTTGTATAGACAAATACAAAAATAGAACTAAATATATTGAAAGTTTGATGTGGAGCTCTGTCTGGTTCAACCTACATGTACATACGGAGGTAGTGGTATTGCATGCACCGGAGAGTTTCTTGTCCAAGTGTCTAACGGTTCTGCACTGCAAAAATCTCGAAAGCGAGTAAGACGCAATTGTAGCCGTCAGTCTGGACGCCGAGTACCGACTCGAAAGTTCGAACGCGGAATGCTTTATGCGCAATTTTGCTTCGTCACGGGATGATTGTGCTCCAAACGCGCAAATGAAATTCTCAAAGCGAACTTCGGGTCGACGGGGTCTACCACTTGTGCACAGGCATTGATCTACGGGAGCAATCACGCCCAGTTAGCCCAACACAACCAATCATCCCAACTGAATCTAAATAGACCAATTATAACCCAACTGTGCCCAACTGGGTTGAAACCAATTGAAACCAAATGAAATCAAATATTGCCTGTGCCTCACACTTCAGCGCAATCTTTTCACTTACCCATGCCACGCGACTTGTACTCCCCGCGCGCAAATGAAAGTCCTCCCATATAAATCCACTCCTCTGGAATCAATGGTGTTTTGGACCCGACAGATGGAATCTTCCCGTTCCTGTTGGCTACCTAGTCGTTGGTTCAGACGCGGAAGCTCTGCGCAGACATAACAAATATTACACAACCGTGGGTTAGTAGTTGTCAATATTGTTCTCCATCGCCATGTATACATTCCGTACCTGGTACTCTCTCTTTCATACTCTTGCAAGTATTCTTCCAGCTCTCCAGGATTCGCATTGGGATCTGGTAGACGGGGTTGCTAAAAATAAATCGCAGTCGTCGCTTGAACCGCCAGCATCTCTCCGAGAAGATGATCCCTCAGATCGGCTTTGATTGGATCCGCGGCAGATCTCAAGCTGTACACGTCCATCCCCTCCTCGTTCGTTTTAGCACTAGAACCAACGTCCAAAGTGTCGCTTCCTTCATTCCTAGTTGCTGGTTGGCGGAGGATGTCGTACGAATGACTAGGTTCTGGTCGCTTTCGTGCGTAGATTGCGCGCCATGTCACTGCTCTGCTGCTTTCTACCCCCGTTTTATTAATGGGTGGCGAGGGGAGAGGAAAGTGTACAGTACACACCGGGCGGATATCTAAACTCGGATGGGTGGATTAGGGTAAAAATCTGATCACAAGGTGAGGGCGCTCAGCTAGGCGCGGCAATCACTCTCTTGTATTTTACCCAGTCGAGACCTCGGTCACTATCATTCCACTGTCACTATCGAGCGGGGAATGAGATCGGACAAACGGGCGCCGTTGTCCCATACTTTCACCAAAGGAAACTTCGGATATCAGCAACTGGCGAAAACACAACGCCACAACAGCCTCCGACTAGACGCAAGCTCCCGCAAGTATAGCGTATCACGGCGTCTCCAACTGCGTCCCAGGGCTCCTCATTCGCGCTTTCTGAGCCAAGCCACGGCTGCCGCACTTTGTGCTCTGCGCCCGGGCGGAGAGGTACGGTCCGTTGTCTTTTGCTTCTCCTGTACACCTCCGACACCTTCTGACACCTTTGTGCTTATTCTTCGTCCTCGGGTTTGTCTTCAGGAGGCCGCTAATGCCCCGACCGACGCTTTCATTACTATTGGCTCGGCGCAGTTGGCAGACGTTCCGCCTGCCGTCGGTGGTGCTCAAGGTGGTGTGTCTCCCGTGACGCTGCCTTCTTAGCCCGAGGACTCGACCGTCCTGGCCTTCTTGATCGATGGTGCTCCTGCGTCGACCTCCAGGTCACAGGGTTCAAGTGTAATCCGCCTGTCCTCGGTCGACTACCAGACCGATGTCATTAGTAGCGATCAGTCGTACGCAGCCCCGGCCGAGCCCTTAATTCCAGCTCTAGTCGAGCAACGACTCCTTCACCTGGACCAGCTCGTCGTTGGTGTGGCGCGCCTGCGCTCAGGGAGGATAGGTAGCGTACTGGGCGGCCGCGTGGAAAACGCCGCGGTTATCGATGAGATCTTGTCCGTTGTCATGGCTTCTCCCTGGCGAGGCCGAGCTGATCGTCGACCTCCGTAACGAGGTTCGTGGGCTCAAAGTCTGGTTCAGCGACACTGAGGACCAGAATGTGGCCGAGACTCAGGAGCGAGAAACATTCGAGATCTTCAGCGAACAGAGCCGCGCCTATGATACTCTGGATGATCTCCGCAGAGACCACGAGCAGGCGGTGCAGCATCGGCGACAGGCAAATTTTGCGATTGCTCACCACGACAGAGTCGTGGCGGCCTGGAGCTGCTCACGTGAAATTCGCCGAAGCCTCGTTGACGTCGGATCAGAGGCTGACCCACCAAGACCGAGAGGGTTCAAGGCTCGTCTCATCGCCTATTCCGAGCAATTGGCTAAGCATCGGTCGGAGCTCGCATGATCCCATTAAACGTCGGCTTGTTCGGTTTCACCCCATGATCAACCTTTGGAGGAGGCCCAGGTCGCGAGCTTGAAGCGTGCGAGCTTCATCCTGCGTCGGCAGTCGGCCATTCATGGCATCGATGTCGACACCCTGGTGCTTGCATCTGCTGGTAAATCTTGCTGGTTTCACAGACTGGCGGCGCCACATCTTGTAACATTGTCTTGCTACCCTCGTTCATGTTTCGCCTGACTGGGAACAACTTGGGCTGGCGCCACCGAGCGTTACTTCGAAGCGCAGCCGCAGTGTTTCATCCGAGAGTTGGGCGGAGAGCAACCAAGTCGTTCCAGGCTTGGATAAGGAGTCTCAGCCTCTAGCGAAGGCATCGACCGCCGGTGCCGATGCCACTAAGGACTGACGACGTGCCGATCTCTTTGTCTGCCTCACAGCGTCGGCAGAACCGGCACAAATGCCTCCAGCAGCAGGTCACGCCGACCAACCTCACCGAGGTCGGCTCTTGCCAATAAGCACTTGGGCGAATTGTCGCTCGACTTATAGGCGCGATCTCAAGGACGAACTTCTGGATTCTCTGCTGGCGCATCTCCAGCACCGTCTGCGTCGGGGGAGGGGTCTGCTCTGTTCCAACCAAGCTCTCCGCTTGGATCGCCGCCTCTCTTTCCGGCGGTTACGTCCTACCCAGTACTCCGGAAGGATCGCCCTCGAGTTCGACTGCGCATACACATGCTCCTAAGGCCTGGGTGCTTCGGACTCCTACTGGAGTCGTTGAATTGTCGGGGATGAGGTCGACATCGAGGCTCCGCCTGTGCGTATGGACCATTCTAGGTGTGTCCTCACCTCGCCGCGACGACCGGCCTGCTCGCAGAACTTCAGTGATAACCAAGTTGCGCTCCATGGGGAACTGGAGACCCTGGCGGCTTCGGACGAATTCAACATCAGCTCGACTCAGTCGTCCGAGGTCTCCCGAGCTCCGGCGCAGTCCGCTGCGCCGGGTAAGATCTCGATCGCCTCCGCTCTGGCGGCACCACCCTAGGATGCCTCGGCCGTGACTCCTTCGGTCTCGTTCGTGACGAAGGAGTCAATTCTGGTCTGACAGAGAGCGTCGGTTGCCCCGGTGTCGCAGCCGTACACTGGGCCGTCGGTGTCGTCGGATGAGTGCTGGCGGTGTCTGCTTCGGTGACACCGGTCACCTAGGTGCTGGCGACCGCTTCGGGAGCCCAAACAGCACCGACTGTGTCCTAGGTCGCGCCTGTCACAGCTCCGTCGACTCTTCTAGTTCGGCTGCGGGTGGTACCGGTATTTCGGCGGCCTCCGTCAGTCATTCTCGCGGGTGTCTTGCTGGGGCTTGGTCGGCGCTTCGGCGTCCACTGTGGCCGGCACGGACCCCAGCACTTTCGCACCTGCTGTATCCTCCGCACCCGACACAGAGTCTCAGCGGATTGTTTTGATGGCGGACCTGTATTTGACACATGGTTTCACGGCACCGGTTCTCAAGAAGCTTGGTGTCAAATGCACACCTCCAGCCTGACTTCACCCTTGGTAAAGGGCGTCGAGTCTCTGTGCTCGGTGGCTGGGATCCAAGCTCTGAGGATTGGACCAACTCGGTCCATCCGTGGCAGCAAGTGCGTCAGCAATTACCTGAGACTCTTTGCTGCTTCGGTCTTGATCAGAACCCTCCAGGCCCCAAGTACTCTACTCGTGCTAATGGGTTAGCGATTAAGATGTGGACCAGTTCCAGGGCGTTTCTTCCGACAAGACCAAGAAAGCAGATATCAATCTCGGGTTGTAGGAGAGGCTCCACTGGGTCCATGTGGCTGCGGTCGAAGCGTTCCTTCGGCGTTCGTACCAGAGGCTCGGTGGTGGTCACCCCTCGGTCATCGCTCTTTGGGCGGCCTGGGTTGAATACAACAAGGACCGCAACCTTCGGGGTGACCGCTTGCGTCACTAGATGGTTTATCGTTGTTGGGAGTGGCGCATCGATCGCACCAACAAACCCCGTGTGTGTCTGACCTAGTTTTTGCTGGATCCCACTTATCTTGTATACCAGTTTGAGGTGCTCGAGTGGGCTCCAACCTCCGAGATTGGTGCGGCGAGCTCGCAATTTGAAATACTCGTCAGCTCTGACGCAACAGTCGGGTGGATGCATCGTCGAGCCATCAGTTCAACTCCACTTTCGCGCCGTGCACCCTACCGGTGTTCTTCTTCGTTCCTCACGGTATACCTCAAGGGGAGGGGATATTCGGCCTGATGGTGAATCGATCCCTGCAGCCCAATGGGTTGCGTAAGCCTCTGTTGGGTCTCCTCAAGGTTCAACGGCCCAAGAGGAGAAGGACGAAGACATGACCCAGGATTGCATCGGCATCTAACTTGGCGGTTCTAGCCAACATTGCTTCAACCGCTGAGATATAACCCTCTGCCTGGTGTTTTCTTGATTCTTCGTTCGTTTCTCGTGCTACCTTCACACCGTCCGAAGCCAGTAGTCGTCCATAGCGGTAGATCGAAAAACCACGCAATTTCCATTAATCCAAATCCATTTTGAATTCGTTCACATGTAAATATACAAATTCAATACAGTAGCAGTTTCGTCTGTCCCAGCGGCCTTGGCCCGCGGTTAGTTCACTCGTCAAGCCAACATTGCAACCGAGCTCCGTCCGAGGCGAAATTGCTCTTAACTGTCGGCGACGCCCAATTTGATACAGTAGTAAAGTTCGTCTGTCACTACGGGCTGTATCAACCCTCTGTTGCTCACTCAACTCGGTCTCGTCAGCGACGTGGACCTATTGTAACCATCACTCGCTACGTTAAGCTCGCAGGTAGTCGCGGAGCAGTCCTCCCCACGACAAATTCGGCGCTGGTTCCCAGATGGGATCATCATACCCGACTGACTTCACTTTCAACTCTCGGACAGCCCGCATTGTGCTCGTTGACTGCGGGGTCGGTCGTCAAGTATGGCTCACCTCATACTCGCCAACCCCTCGGTCTGGTTGCCAACTATCTTCCAGCAACCGTTCTTCGTCAAAATACAATCTTGTATCCTCGGTTACTTCGGGTGCTAGCCGAACTCTCGGTCGGTCTGTGAACTCGTTCGCGGCTTTGCATCAGGACACGTGCACCAATGGGCAACATCTGTACCCGCTTCTGTCTGGTAATTTTAAATCGTACGCGAATTCGTCGACCCGGTTCTTGCCTCTGTAGGGGCCATGCCATTGTGACGAAGTCAGTGAAACTTTCTCGCCCAAGTGTATAGCGGTAGCCCAGACTCAGCCCTGAAACTTAAGCCTGGGTGTGTGAACCCTGAACGCAGTTCCTTGAAACCGCGGTTCACAGTGGCGTGGCTCCTTGTGTAATCCCTATCGGCGTCGGTTAATTCGGGAAGTCTGGATTTGCCACCAAATGAGTTGTCCAATACAAATAGACCTTGAAAATGTCGGGCGTAACGTTCACTTCTTGAACGCACTTCTCCAATGTCTGAATCCGGATCCGAGAACCCAGAAAAACACCACGTTCAGATAACCAATACAAATACAGAGTTATATACAATAAACAGCCGCTACTTATTCTTATAGACCCTTGAGCGGTGGGTCTGAGCGTCAGTCAACTAAGGCTGCGTTCAGGGTACTGGTCAACCCTGAAGCCCTTTCACACGCCCACCACCCTCAGATGAGGAAATAACACACACAAATACAATCCAACCTTAAACGCAGTCTATCAAATATTCCTGGGGATGACTGCTACTGATCACCCAAGAAGGTCTTGTCAATATGAAATGAAACACCGCTCTTACCGTACACGCAGCGGGATCAACTAGAAAATGGAATGCAAGGATCACGTCAAACACCTACGTGAATGATCCCTTCACAACTGGCCTTGAATATTTTAGGAGCCCCGCACCGAACCGTCTTTAACTGATCAGCGGACCCATTTCTCGCTTGTCGAAAGCCCTTCTTTGAGCGACTTGTGTAGTATGGGGTAAACGAACTATGATTGTTATCTTTGCTAGCCTATCACTAGCTATTCGTAAATGGTATCTTGTTTGTCTTCGTTCTTCGATGTTCTTCCGTGTTCTTCTGTGTTCCTTCATTGCGATCTTCTGCTTTGACTTGATTTGATTATACTGGATGTTGACGTTGACACTTTGTTGGTTGATCTTATCATCTTCAAGGGCCATGTCTTTGTGTTTGCTGGATTCTTGATATCCTGAACGCAGGTGTTTTCCACCTACACTCAGGGTTCTTGAACCTGGATATAACTTGAAACCGATGTGTACGGCCTCACAGAGCAAGGTGACCTTGGGCGCACATAATAATTTGCACGCTCAGGTATCTGCGTTCAGGGACGATCTGCGTCCAGGCACTAAAGTGCATCCAAGGTCTTGCGACCAAAGGTACACTCACTGTAGAGGCTTCATACGCTATTCTTTTCTTGGTTTTCTGCTTCACTCGGTACTTGTGGACACGGCGAGTTCCGGGTACACGGATATGTGTGCATTCAGACTTTAGGCGAGGCGGGACACCACATACAATACGTTTGCATGGGCGTTTTCAACCCCAGATTAGGTTAACCCGCTTAAGGGCGGGAGCGATTCGGACATATATCTGCGTTCAGGGTTTCCGACCCTGACCGCAGTCTTCCAAATCTAAAGGGCCCATCTTAAAGCCTGGCCGCATCCGCTCCGCGGAACACAGCCGAATTCCATGTCGCACTTGGGCAAGGCGCATAGCCAGTACCGGTAAATTTTCAATAGCCAATCGAATATCAGGATTGTCCCAGATCAGAATTCACTGGGTGACTCCAGAAGAAATTTGCACTCACTCTCTTGTCACCACCGATGAGTTTATTTCTTGATCAAACCTGACTTGACCCGCTCCATGCACAACGACACGCTACTCCCAGGCTGGAACATAGATCTTGATGCTCATCCTGAAGAACCCATGTCCCTGTCGGCAACGCTTCCGAGATTCGTCGTTAGTAGCGTTTGGTGTTACTGACCTGTGCTCGGCCGAGGTTTCGGTGTCTCCTGTTCTTGGTGATTTCCTCGGCGACTCACCTGACGCTCTCTGCTCTCCGACACTCGGTACATCTGCTCTCTCGCGTTGATTTAACGACTCATTGTGCTCCTTCGCTCTCCAAGCCTTCTTGACGCTCTGGTATTCCAACGCCATTTCCATACAATTTCTTGCTGCCGGTTCACTTCTCGGCGCCATACTAACGCGTCGGTTTCTCCTACGAACCCTTGTTTGAGTGAGATGACGAGTGCATAGTTCGCAGCTTGGACTGGGCGTCCTACCTGTGAACGAGGTAAAACAGGTGTCCTTCCGAGTTCCATCCTAAGAGTTGTTGATGGCGAAAATCAGCTGTTCATCGATCTCACCCCTCTTGCTACATCGGGTCCTTTGAGTACACCGGAACCGATTGCATGACTGTCATCAGTTACCATGCCTGCTGTCTGTTCGCCTGTGGCTGGTAGCTCAATCTCGCTCTCGACATGGACCGCATCATTTCCGTGAAGCCTTGACTCAAGCATAGAGGTCTAGATCGTGTCGGATCAGCGTAGGTGCTCCGAACCTTTGGTAAACACATTCTTCGAAAGCTTGCCCTACCTAACCGATCATTGCTATCTTGAAACCCCGTGAACGAGTATTGGAACAGTAGCAGTGCTGTGTTGCTCCGCCGAGATCTCAGTAGCGGTATGACGAAATCCATTGACACCAGTTGGAACAGTCTTTCCGCCACGACGTTTCCTGCGGGATAACCTCGGAGCTGGGGTGGGTCTTTGCTAGAGCTTCAGTATGGGCATCACATGCTGTTCGACGTCAGCGTATAGTATGATCCAACAGTAGTATATTTTCGCCCAATGGTAAATACGACCGATATCTTGGTGGCCTCCATCCAACGAGTCGTGACAGTTCTGTAGCACCTCCTGAACCATCGTTGTGGATACTACTAGACGCATCGTCGTCTCCTCTCGGTTTTCGTCACCTCTACGACGGTTAGTTTCGATAATGTACAACACGCCGTCTTCGCGAAGAACGAACTTGTATGCCATCTTCCACGTAAATCTGGCTGCACTATAGCTTAGGTCGGCTCCCACGCCCCGGAGCACGACGTTAAGGTTCAACCACTTCAGTTCTTCGTCATGGGCGATGGAGATTCATCGCCCGTGTTCTTCTTGTAAAACCACAGGGTCGACGATCTTCAGCGTTCGGCGCACTTCTGGCTCGTTCTGACCCTCTGAAGGCGCACCATTCGCTTCGTCTCGTCGAGCTGAGTCAACTGGGCTTAAGCCCGAGGTCTCAACTGCAAACCGAACTCGATTCGTTCTCGCTTTTACGTGTTGTCTAGTCAATACCGTTAGGTAAACCGGTACGTCTCTCAAGAAGTCGAAAACGATTTGTTGCGATGCGTTTCGCACGACACTTGACCGCGGGAAATCTGACCTCTGGGTTCTCTTCGCCTCTGGCGTCTGCAGAAGCTGTTTCAGAGGCAAAGAGTGCTTCATAGGGTTCGTAGATGGCTAATTCCGATTTCCTGGTCTTGATTGAGACACACTGAATTCGTCACTCCTTAGAGCCTCGCTTTCCAACGAGTATGCTGCTGCATTGAATTCTCCGAATACATGCAGGTATTTCACTGACCAAAGCGTGAGTGTTCGGTGGTAATTTAGCTGAGCCATTAGAGATTTCTTCCGGCGGGCAATTACCCCTAGGGACAGCTGTATTGCGAGTCTCGAGTCTCCCACGATGCCTAATCCTTGGTTCCGTGTTAGAGCGTAGCTAAGACGCCGTTGTTCATTCCGGCGTACTCAGCGAGGTCTACCGTGGTGGTCACGAGATAAGCACTCGCAGCAGTCACTACATTACATTCCGGCAACTTCCATAGTATCCACGAGCAACCGCCGTTCTTCTCGGTCTTCGCCAATCCGTCGAATGACACCACGAAATCACCATGAGACCTCAGTAGCCACGCGGACAGCAAGTGCGGATCCATTCAAGGCGTAGAGAATCCTTCGTAAGTGGGACCACTTGAACGAACGGGTCTTCCAACGCGATGAAGCTTGTCAAACCAGTTTGTAGAAGTTTTGTGAACGTTCAATCGCATTCGTTGACTCGGTTGGCGTTCAGGTGTCGCGAGGACAACATCACCCCAAAATTGGTCGCCCTAACGAACATTGTCTTCGACTTGTGTACCCATTCCAGTGTCGAGAACGTAATGTACACGTGGATGGTACGACCAACTAGGTGTGTATAACACACATCAGAAGCGCTAAGACCTCCTTCTCGGCCGGGTGATACTTCATCTCTGTGTCCTTCAGAATGCGACCGCAGAAACGCACCGGGTGCAAGCAACTTGTCTTCGTGGTATTGCACCATAGTGGACCTCAATGCCCACTCTCTCACAAATAACTTGAAATACACATACTTCCCTCGGTCGAAGCGCAGATGAATCGGCGCCTCACCAACCAACTATTGTAGCACGATGAAGCTTGGTTGGACTGCCGAGAGGTTTCCACTCGGCGTGAAGTCCTCGTCCTTCAGTTGGTACGAGGCGGCTTCATAAACCGCAATGTCATGGATGAATTCAGTGTGCCGAGAAAGATTGCATTCCCTTTTTCAAAGACGGGAACAGCAGCTCAGTCACCGCCTTCAGCTTTTTAAGGGTCGGCTCGGCTACCTTCGGCCGAGGCTTCTTTGCGGCAGGAAGTCCACGCGCGCTTGAACGAAGATGCTCGTCGTATCACTCACTCTTATTTGGCATTTGGTGAATCTTGAGAGCAATCGGTCCGGCGTGTCCGCGTGTCGAATGTCTCACCCATAGCAAATATCATCAACAAACGATCGCCGATCGAACACCGGCACCAACGAGGATTCGTCCAGTTCTCCGGTGGACAACATGTCCGCGAAAGGGCTGGTTCCCGGCGTCAAATATGACCGAGGATTCTTGGTCAGCGTCGAACGTAGATGGAAAGGTCACCGATTTATCGGCCAGTCGTAATGAGACATCGGTCACCCCGTTTTCGCTGCTTCTGCCTTCGCCTCGGCGGCTCGAATGAGCTCTGAGAAATGTTGCCACCCACCGTTAGGATGGACGAACCCCACAGAGTATTGTCGATCATCCGTTGGTAATGTGGTGTTGATTTTTGGGGCGCTCGGTCGCCAGTCGGCACAACCCGCATACCGCCAAAGAACGCGCAAACTATTACAAGCATCGACGCCTCTCATAAATATAGTACACCAAGTTGGCGTTTAAATCTTGATGAATAATAAAGTTGTTCTAAATGTTCTATCGGGGCAGCTAATAACTGCCGGTAGCACCGAGCTTAAGTTACCGCCGTAGACCTTGCTTGCACGCGTTATTGCGTGAGGACCTCGACGAGCAGCATGTCTGCTTCGGAGACTCGATGAGCATCGTGTTTTATGTGTCCTTGACAAGCATCCGAACCAACTCGATAATAAGCCCGTCTCAAGCGACAGGGAGCGTCGTTCCTTTATAATATATTGGTACCGAGTATTCCTGAGTTTATTTTACTACCCGCCGAGGGTTTACATCAGAAAACTCGTATAAGGCTTGACAGCGAGTACCCTTCCTTTTGAGAAAATGCGGGGGTTCACGCGAAAGCGCAATATTACATACTATCCGTGTGTAGCGTATTATCGGCCAGGTAAGGTTTCAGACCAAAGTGAAGATGTCATGGGTTCGACTTGCCTAGACAATCTTGTATTTCGGGCCGATTTGCCCGTACAAAAGCAAGTAAATTAAATACTGACCCAAGTGCCATTGCTCGTTCTGGCTTCACCTTGTTTTGCTCTGACTTTACAAGCGTTTTCTTTCTTGTGGACTCGGTCTGCGAAACGGGCACACAGGCTGCATGCTTAGGGACCGGCCTTGATTCCTCGACCATGAACTTGCGCTGCTGCATGCAGATTCCCAAGATATACGCACCTTGGAAGGTCAACTGTTAGATGAGCGTCGCCTTCGACTGCTCTTCGACCGCGAGGGTGCCTTATGCGCCTCCCAATTCTTCATGGGCTGTCGTCTCAGTGTCCATCATGGACACCCAGCACTATAATAGAGGCTTGTTCAAGCCCTGCACATCTTGGTCAGCAGCTTTGCGGGTGAACACTAGTCTGCGATTCCATATCTGGGCTGGTCAGTTACGCAGCTTCATCTCATCTATGGTTCCTCCAGAATTTGGGATGTTATCCAAATGCTTCCTGGCCCTGGAGGATCCACCGGAGCGCGGAGAAGATAGCAGCCTGCCGATACGGATGCGAAGTTCGATGCCACGAGCTGAGACGCCCGCAGCTTCTTCCTCACGACGCCCCCGCTCGTCATCCCCTCAGCAACCCTCACGTATGGGTGTGTACCTTCAGGTCAACTTGACAAAAGCAGCACCAGCTCATTTCTTGACAGTCGGCCGGTTCGTATGACAAGGAATGAGCTTGTGTTGCGTTTGCCGGCTGACACGGATCGATCATCACCGTCCGTACCGGCGTCCGGTCTCGAGTTTGATCAGGTGACCAGGCTACGATGTGGTATAGCGGGATCCGTCAAAATTTTGTAAGGACAGGATCCAACTTCCCAACAGCGCCCGAACACCAACTAACGGAGGGTACCCCGATCCGCGATTTGCTGAACTTCTCACCTTGTGTACCCGTTGGTGGGCTGGATCTGCTCTCTTTGCGCTACGAAGAGATGTAGTGATGTGACTCTTGAACGTCCTGGTGGGACGCGGGGATGGAGCAGCGCGGAAGTCTTCGCTCTGCTGCCGGTTAGGGATCCAGAGCCCAAGCGATAAAGTCGAGCTGGGATCTGGCGGCCGGGACTTTATCCGGGGCCGGTTGGTTGCGTTTGGGGTGTGGTTGGTTCCTTCCTTTGCGATACTTGCCGCTTCCTATAGCAGGGATTCTGGGGTTGAGAGACTGAGGATCCTCGGGCCAAGTAATAACTCCGTCGGATCCGATATCAACACTTGAAGGTAGATCACTAGTGTAAGGTAAATCTGGCCAATGTATTATCGAGACTTCCACAAACAACTAGTTCAGCTACTGGTAGACTTGCCGACACCTTGTAGGGCCAATGTAATTCCCGTTGGAAGATGGAGGCGAAGCACTTGTGCACTTGATGGCAAATTCAGTTTTGATTTACGGTTAAGACCTATCTCGTCTCTTACCGTACCCTATGTATCCACCACTGCCGCGGATGACCGGCTCTATACCTCTTCTATAACCTCCCCATCTCTGTAATCTTTGCTCGCGGCCGATCCCTGGATACATCTGGCGTAATCAACTGATCGCGTTATAGACATGATCCAAAATCTGAGATCCGGATCTGTTGATCTTGGATCCGGGTACCGAATAGATCTGTCCCGTATCTTGGTTCTCGCCCTTCGTCCGGACACGCGTCTGACTACTCCGCTGGCGCGTCACATCCACGTTGAAGTACGTCAAGTGTGTCACCCTCCTCGTGCCGCTTAGAGCGCGGCATTCGTTTTACCATGTCATCAGGTCCAGATCCATCACTCAGTCATATTCCCGGAGCTGTGACCTCTTGTCTCAGACAATCTCATCTGGGCGTCTCATTCTTGAAAACGCGCATCACCACAACGACGTCGGCGTGGTCATCCCCGCTTTTCAACGTCAGCACAGCAAGGCCAAGCGCATGGCGTGCGTTACGATCACGCGCGTCTCTGTGTTGTTCTTCGTGCGGACTTGGACGGTGTCGCTGTGGGCTGACATTTGACGGACAACCTGCTCTTCTCCAGCTATACGGGCGCCGACACGACCATGATCACGTTGGGGTTCAAGTCAGACCTTTTCATCCAGCTGCACGCGACCATCGTCTTCTTCGTGCTTCTTTGTCAGCCCTTCTACTTGGCCGAGCGCCTCGTCCTCGGCATGCACAAGAAGAAGAAGAGCGACATCAAGAACACCATATCTTGTGCCTACGCCTTGCTCGCTCACTAAGAATATCGCGCTTATGTCGAAGCGCCGCTCGAACGTCTTGTACGTCGAGAATCCGCATTACAGCGACGATGACGCCGAGGCTGCCGAGTACTGCGGCGGCAACGCCATCAAGTACGTACTCAAGCGCTTCGTGCATCTTGCGCAACAGCATTATCATGATCATTGTGTTCCTGTTCAATAAGTGCTGGAGCATGATTCCCATTTTGAAGAAGACCCCGTGCTTGCCGTCGTGGTTTTGCGCTGCACTCTGGGATGCTACGTGACGTAAATGCCGGTCGAAAGGCTGTTCACGGAATATCGAGGAAACCGTACTATAACTACACGATCGATGCATAGATAATATTGAGTAGCACCGCAGTAAATATTTGGTATGTGCTGTGAGGTTGCTTCAAATGAATCATGGTTTTTGACGTTGTTACTTTTTTAAACGTTCCCTAAACTGTACCTGTATGCAAATGAGTCCATTTAAAACAAAATGATAGCTAAGCCGTTTTTAGTTTTTGGAAGAGGGCTTTGAAGCCGAGGTATCGATTTTTCGTATCTTAGCGGGAAGCGAGATAACAGCGAACAGGCTAACCGCTCCGAATCGAAAGCATGCGTCGGTTACAGGACGTCTCTGCGTTCTACGAACAGATGTAAGTCCCTGTGAGGGCGACGCCCTTCCCGACAATGAGAAGAAGAAGTGCGCGGGGTCATTCTCCTCGTGGCTCTATTGGCTGCCGAAGCTGCTGACACAATGGCTGTGAAACTGTATCGAAATGAGACGTTCTGTTTCGCAGCCTCTAGCTTGCGGCATCAGCGACCATGTGCCGGTGCTCGTCCTCTAGCTTGCGGCATCAGCGGCGCTGTCACCCCCGGCGCAGGACGAGATCGACCTATTGTATTCACCGAGAGCATGTTGATGCGTTAGCGCTCGACCTGTCGCGGTGTATCTTGCTCGTGGGCAGCAACACCGTGCAGCTCAATGAGTACGTGCTTGATCTCTGCCCGTCCACTGCGTCCGCCGCTATATGTTTCCGTGTCCACTCCCACATCACCCTGGACACCCAGCACCACGGCATCACAAAATAGTAGGATCCACTTTTGCTATGCTGGCCATGACATCACCACCAGAATAGGTGGTGACCCAAATCCTGCATCATGCTAGGGTACTTAATTGACGTCTCCGTTTCTGTATTGAAAGATGTGTTCATAGTATAAATACATGTACATGTAGCCCTACCGGTAGTCTCAGAGACGTGCTGCCAGGAAATCCGTAGAAGATCTGCATTGGCCAACACGACCGGCAATACGCGTGGTAGATTATGTTTCAGGGCTACAGTAAATCTCTCACGCAAGAACGAAGTGGTAACGACATACAAGCATGTACCGCAATGCCGTCCCATAACACGCTTTGTATCCTGTGTGGGGGGTCAGGTCAGCCCTGTCTGTGCCTCGATAGCTGGAGGATCCCCCTTTGCGCGATCCAGCTAAACGTATACACGCTAAAGCTATCTCCCTTCAGTTGGGTGTCACTCGTGCTCATATGAGCACGTATGGCTCGTCACATGCGTCTCAGCTAGGCGCTGTACCAAGTGCGAAATATATAATAAGCCGGCCGAGGTTAGAACATTATAGAGCCGGGTACAGGACCACATACAGGGATCGGTTCACACTGGATATTTGTATTTAGATATAGGACAAGCTATAGGATTGACTACAGAGGCTCTCGGAGCCATAGATCAACTACACGGTGGAGGGCGGCCACAAAGGCATTGTACGAACCTTCCACCGGGTCAGAGCCGACTATCATTGGGTTGGATTGTATGCCGACGTGGTCAAGCATGTGCAGTCATGTGAAGATTGCAACACGATCAAGAGTAAACCACACCTCTGAGGCTACTCGCCGGGTAACGTGATTTCCGATCGGCCATTTCATGTGGTGTCTATGGTTTTCGTAATACCGCTTCCACGAACTCAGCGAGTGAGAACTGCACTTTATTGTTACAAGATCACCCCACGGGATTCGTAATTGCTAAAGCAATGAGCGCTACGGGAGCCTTGGAAGTGGCCAAAGTCTTTGAGGAATGTGTCTTCAGGGGATTCGGGGCACCCACTCTAATACGACATGATCGAGACCCTCGATTTATCAGTGAAGTGTTTCAGAAGTTTTCCGAGATGATGCAGTTGAGATCAACAGCAAGACTGAGCTACAGACCTCAAGCAAATGGTCAACAAGAAAGGTCAGTGAAAACCATGATCCAGACAGTGCGAGTATATGTGGAGGACCCTCTTCAGGCAGACTGGGACGATATAGCTGAGAAATTGGTTCACGCAATCAACAACTTGAGGGACTCAACTCGGCGGGAAACTCCGTTTTACTTAGTACATGGGTGGGACGCGAAATCCACACTCAAAGCTATGACCGAATCTGTAAGGCAAGCAAGGCATACATCTTCCAACTCGGCGGAAGCAGTAGAATGGCGAAGAGAAGCCAACCGCCAGCGGGAAGTGGCATTGAGACTAGCAGCTGAGTACCAGGTGAAAGAAAAGGCGCGTAGGGCCAAAGCACACAATGCGGAACTTAGCCGAGTCGAGCAGCAAGCCATTCCGAACCGAACTACTGATATAAACGGGCTAGAAAATGCCTCAGTTCCGACATCCGAGCTTCGGAAATCTCTGTTCAAGGAGGGTGATAAAGTATGGTTGTTTATGGAACGAGTAAAACCAGGATTGACGAAAAACATAGCCCACCGGTGGCATGGACCATTTCGAGTGAAAAGAAAGTGGAGGAATTTGCTTACGAATTAGAACTGCCGGACAAGAGTGGGTATCGGTTTTATCCAGTAGTCCACGTGTCTCGTCTAAAAGCGATAGCAGAACACGGAAAAAGACCTACAACTCGACTAATACATGATATCGATGAGTCCGAGCGGCTAGATTTTGATGAAGAACTCCTCCCGGAAGACAGTTGAGAACCCGACTTAGAAGCCAACAGCTATGAGGTCGAGAAGATACTCGACGATGAGCTACCAATATCAACAAGCACCGCGGGAGCTCAGCGAAAATTCAAAATGAAGTGGGTTGGTCATGAGGAACCGAGTTGGAAACCGTTATCCAACTTGTCCAATGGCGGGTTGCCGTTCGATTATTTGCAGCAGAAGAAACGCGAAACCGTCTGCAAACGGTGCAAGTAGCCGACGAGGACTAGAACACTACAATCACATGAAAACCTTGACTCGGTGAAGAGAACAGGCCGAGTTGAGTTGAAAAGCTACTGTTTCAAGAAACGAGACGGCTCGGTGAAGAGAACAGGCCGGCCAAGTTGAAAGTTACTGTTCCAAAATTATGACGTATCGGTGAAGACAGCACGCCGAGCCGAGTTACAAAGCTACTGCGTCAAGATTGCATGTTAATGGATTACGAAATAGGACACAACAGCCGAGATGGGAAGACACGCTGAGCTGGTAGCAACAACAACCGATAACCTAAGAAGAAGCTCGGCGAGTTTTCCTGCGACGCCATAGCAGCATAAACCAAGATGTCCAACACCGCTAGCCGAAGCCGAGGTAGCTTGACGATCCGGGAATCACGGCCAAAGATGGAAGTGGAAGACGAAGCACAACGCAAATTGGGTGAGCCAAGAGAGTCCACTGGAGATCGAGAACCAGATGCATCATAGTCCAAAGTCACGCTGAGTTCGCCTTCGCCTCGGCCAGAAAAGATGTCGATACCGGTGGAGAGCCAGGTGGAGGACTCGGCGGAGGCCCAGGAGGAGGACTTGGAAGTGAACCACTCGACGGAGATACCGGTAGAGACGCAGGCGGAAGACTCGGTGGGGACCCTGCAGGAGACGGTGGCAGCGGCGACCCCGGCGACGAACTGACTGAGGAGCTCGGTGGCGATCCAGCAGAAAGCCCAGACGCTTGTAGAGGTGGTGGCGTACTGACCGAGGGTTTGGGCGTGGGTCCTCGAGCTGGGGCACCCAAGTTCTTAGATGGACGACCCAACCGGTTGCTGGCAGGAAGGGTCGACTTCGGCGGTCCCGATGGAACACGTGTAGGATGCGCCGGTGTCGTCTGCGGAGACGGAGCTTGAGATGCTTGCTGCCGGAGACGCTTGCGCCGATTCCTTCGACGCTGGGACACCGATGGAATGAGCGGCAGGTCGTCTGAATCTTCGGAGGCATCACCCGCAGCCGACGCTGCCAGCACGGGGGCTTAGGCCCCGGGCCCAAGGCCTTGGACTCTTAATCACTCTTTTCCGAGCTCTCCGAAGACGCGCTCCGACGGCGCTTCGAAGTGATGCTCGGAGGAGAGAGTCCGAGCAACCCCCAGTCGATGGTGTCAGCAGTAATATCTGAACGAGGGAGAGAAGAGCTTAGGAAGACCAATGGGGCAAGGAGAGAAGAGCAGAACGTACCAGCAGAAGCAAGCACCAATGTGTCAACATCGAGCTCGTGGAGAGCAGCGTGGCGCTGCAGAATGGAGTTCGCTCGCTTCAGGCTCGCGACCTGAGCTTCGAAGGCTTGAACCGGAAGATAAACTGCACCGACCGAGGCTTGGTCAGAAGCCCCGAGGGCAACCCGATGCTTGTCCACCTGCTCGGTATAGGCCACCAAGCCAGCCTTGATACGCTCACGGTCCTGGTGGAGGAGTCGCTGCGTCGACGTCACCGAAATCTCAGCCGTGGTCGCGCGAGAAGCCCAGAACCCCACCATGCGGTCGTGGTCGGCGATGGCCTGTGTAAGGTCTCATCGATGATGGTTGTCGGGACGACCAGTCTCAAACAGAGTTCTGGTTCGCCGAGTTCCTTCTGCCGTTTATTCCGGTCCTACTTGTAGAGTAGGCCATCATCACTGAGCACGAACTCGTCGGCTATTTTGCCTGCGTCATGGACTCGTCGGTAGCTGAGTATTGTTACATCTCCTCTCAGGTAAGCTTTAAGATCCGACCACCGTTGTTCCTCGTCTAGAGCTTGTGATATTCGTCGTCATCGCTCCATTTGAATGACAACTGGATCTACGTCCTCTGCATTTGAAGCTCGTGGTTCGCCGAGTTCAACCAATTCCTGGTCTTCATTGAGTGGGATCTCACCAATTCGACTGGGCTTCTGCCAGTAATTCGTGGTGCCGGTTGTCGGCGTTCTATCTCGAACTCATCGTTCACGTCGCCCGTGCTCCTTTTTTCACTAAGCGTTCGTTCAGCTGAGCTTTCTTCATTTTCTTCTCTATAATGAACTCGGCGGCTGTGGCTACGTGTTATTGCTGTGATTTCGTGTACTTCCGTGGTCACATAGAGGACTTCTGGTATCCGGTTCAGCGTTTTCAGTTCCAATTTCCGTTCGCTACTGAGAATCACCCGCCCTGCTTTTGTTTCCAGGGCTTCCGTAGACATTGAGTCAGCAGCCGAGTAACACCGGAGTCCATGTAAAAACCGCACGCAGTTCAGCTGTTTCGTCAAGGATCTGTGGTGAGCTAGTTCCACTTGCAGAGTTGCCTTCTTACAGGTCATCACTCCTATGGATTGCTGGATCGCGAGCCGAGTCGCCTACACCCACGAAGTCTGGTATTCCTCGCTCCATTGCCGATGTCACCCCATTGTTCATTCCAGTGTACTCAGTTAAATTGACAGTAGTCGACGGTAGGTAAGCGCTCGCAGCGATGTCAACGTCTCACGTTGGGAGACGCCACAATATCCACGCACAGCTGCCATATCCTCCATTGTTCTATGTTTTGGCAGACCCATCGAAGGATAATACGTGCCCCACAAAGTCATTCGGCACGTTGGCATATAGCAGTTCGGGATCCATTTTCAGGACCGCTGAGCCCGTGGAAGGTGGTGCAATATGCTTCAGCGAGTCGTCG
>JAAKBF010000070.1:0-149809 GCA_012656075.1 Phytophthora hibernalis | reverse complement strand
TGCGCGATGGGGAGATTTGCGCGCTTGGGTTTCGACGCGGCGACCGCCGATTGGCTTGATGGAGCGGCGGCCAAATGGGAAATGGGAATGCAGACGGCAGCTGGTGGAGCGATAACCGCGACTGAACTTCTGAAGGGAGTTGCACAGTTCAGTTCGAGGAGCACAGTTTTTACCGGTGTAAACGGTTTCTACCGGTGCAGAGATCAGGCGCGCGCTCTGAACGTATCAGCGTATCCGGGACATGTTGTGTGAGATTTGTACAGTGAGCGCTTACTGAAACCAAGCTTAAACAGCGATAACATGCTGCGAAGACTGCCGGCACCGAACCTTTTCGTGACGTTTTTGAAACGTCTTATCCATCGCATGAATTTCGCGCGTTGATATTTTCCAGGCTGCTGGACGAACACCGAATGCCTCGTTGCAGTCGACGGTTGCGAATTCTCGTTCTCGGAGAATCCGTGAAAAAATGCACTGCAACCGTCCGTCGACCTTCATTCGTTCGACGGACAGCGCAGTCCCAGTCGAACAAGAAAATAAAGCGCCGCGAGTAAGTGCAGCGGAGCCACTGGATTGAATTCGAATGAACTAAATGTATGATGGATAGCCGTCTCTGCCGCTGTGTTGTCCACCACTCGAGGCTGCGTGAATCGAATGTTTCCCATTTATTTCCAATTTAGAAGGCACGCTATGCTGTTCGACGACAAACTTTACTAGAATTATTCACCAATCGATTGCGGTGTGGTTGCTGGTTGCAGGTTGAGCAGCGTCTGCCGCTTAAAGCTTATCCTTCGCTTCGATGGGGCGGCAGCAATGCATCGTAATGCAAGTGCAATGTATCGGGTTGTTGCCATATTTTTCAGGACCGAGGACATCGAAAGTATCAAAAGTGAGACGATAAGCTACTCTCCGGCCTTTGGCGAAAGATACGGCTCAGGAAAGTCGAAAAGGGGCTTTGACAGTTAGACAAAAGTGCTAAAAAGGAAATTCCGGGTTAGTAAAACCGATATTCGCCTTTTATCCAGCCGAACCGTCCCACGTGAACAATTACTAGATGAGAAGAATATTGAAAGTCGAGAGAGCTCAAATTTGATAAAACTGGGAGGTTTTCTTGTCAAACGTGCGTGTTGCTACAAAATCTTGTAAAATGTATGCTCGTTTACTCAAATCCTGCATCCAACTATCAGAGCTCGCGCGTACGGGTAGGATTGTACCCATGCTACCCGTACGCTTTCGGCCTGGCCAGACTAAAGGTTAAAAGGTCTCTATTAGAGACTCTCTAACCTTGATGTCTCCAAATTCGCACCTCATTGGTACCGGTATTCAGGAAACTCCACTTTTTAGTAGTAGTATAATAGTAATGGTGTCTATTTAACTTTAGCTAATAGATCCCTAGAATTTTTCTAGCCACATTACTATGTGTGGCGTCTGTGATTTTGTTCCTTTCATTTGCGAGTACTGGCATCCTGCTGCCTTGATGTCGATGTACTCGAAACAGTCCAGCATTTGACGCTGTACATGCCCTGTAACTTTGTCTCTGGTCGTTTGAAGTCTCTAAGAGCTGATGCTCGTAGTTGCCGCAATGCCAATTTCCAGATTTCGAGTTTGCTCCCTTCCGTGGTAACTTCTTTCTCCCTGAAAACGACGTTGTTGCGCTGCATCCAAAGTGCCGCAGTCGCGATGCTACAGTATGCCCACCAAATTCGGCCCGCTGCTTTTGATGCACCCTTCTAAGCGATTGTGGCGGAGCTACATACTTCACCAACCTCATGTGAAAATTTGAGGCCGCTCCATCCTCAGTCTCCGTAAGCTTAGTGCATCCCTCACTTCGATTTGGTTGCAACCTTTTTACCATCGCGCTATTACTGAAATACCTCCACCGTTATTATAGTTTGTGGCGGTCGCAAGGGAATTACCGGTATGTACATGAAGCTGGTTTCTGAAGACATCGCATAGTCCTCCCTCTGTATGTAGTCCCGATAGCAATGGTTCTACCATAACCACTACAGAATGTGCAGCTTCGACTTTTTAACTGCCTCCGTCGGGTCTCGACTCGAGACCCCCGGCATGTAGCCACTTTAACGTCTTCAGGTCACCCCTCGCTGCTGCTAGTCCTATGGCATTGCTAAACCCTCCAGCAGCGGCGAAACGGGTCCGTCGTTGACAGTTATCGAACAACTAAGTACTTCTGACTGATTTTCTACCAAGGTACAGCAATCCTTGGTTATCTCAAGCACCTTTTCCAAAATTTAACCTGGAATTATTATTCTCCGAGAACCCCGTCAAATGCAACCCTGCAATATCAAGACATTGTGGCCTTGTTCATTGCTTTCATGGTGCAGTTGTCAACACTGAATATCGGGTAGAAATCATCGAAAGGGGGAATGGCATGTTCGTGATTAGGTTCGCGCATGTTTGAGCGCGGCAGCCTCCGGATTGAACTCTGGGGTCTCGATGAACTGTAGAAAGAGGTTCGTTAGGCGTTTGCGTAGACCTTCCAGACTCTTCTCCTTGCGCCCACGGCTAAGCATGTCAGCTTCACGGTCGATGAGCTCCACGAGCTCTCGTGTGAGTGGACAATCGAACTCCTGGACGGTCCATTTAATGTGCAGCAGCATGTCTAAGCGCTCGTCCACCGAGCTAAGTGGCGTCCTCAGTCCATGGTACAGGTCCATAAGTTCCTTGGCACGTACAGTAAACGGCGTATGCACCTCCTTGATGCCACCGTCACTCATCTGCCATTGTTTCGGACGTCCCATGAACTGTAGCATGGCTTCAATGCGCTGCTTTCGGTTTGCATCTGTCGCTGTTAGTTTTAGACGGTCGATTGTCTGAAGAAGTTTGGTCTCTTTGGCCAGGATAGCGTCAAGTGCATGTTGTCTCTCACTCGGATCCAGCTCTCTTTGTTCGCGCACCTTCCGGCATTCAACTAATCGCCACTTGTCCAGTTCATTGTAGAGCACCTCGAAGTCGTTCACCGTGTTCGGATGCATTCGACGGTTTACCTCACGGCGCTGGCGGCTAATATCATCAGCTTCGTTCTCCTGGGCCTCCATCTCTGCGAGTTTACTCGCGCGACGACGCTGTTCTCGAATGTTGTACACAAACAGTCGAGCACGAAATCCACGCCACAAACGCTGCATCAA
Source organism: Phytophthora hibernalis (assembly GCA_012656075.1). Lineage (NCBI taxonomy): Eukaryota > Oomycota > Peronosporomycetes > Peronosporales > Peronosporaceae > Phytophthora > Phytophthora hibernalis. The sequence goes on along the minus strand of JAAKBF010000070.1, from coordinate 146,666 downwards.
TAGCGCCGAGTCTTCACGAAGACTGTCTAGCTGGTACGAGTCGAAGTATGGTCGCGCAGTCACATGCCTGTCGAACGCTTCATCCAACTTGAGATCGCGCCGGGACATTTGCGTGCCCGACTCTCGATTAGTCTGCAAGGATCGAGTCACCAGCAATTGTGTTTGTGTCTCGCGATGAGAGCGTGGGGGCCCCATATTACGACGAGCTCTGGATAAAATCGTCTGCAAAAACAGAGAAGCAAATGTCAGTCAGGCACAACTGTAAAGAACCACTAAGGCTTGCAGAATTTACCTGTGTCGATGCGTGATGAAAGTGCTGCTGCGTTTTACGGTGTCTGAAACCTCCTAGGTATGGTTTGTGACCGGAGAACTTCTCCACCTCCACGGTAATTGTGCTAGTACTCTCGGTCTCCTCTTTAGGATCATGACAACAGCACAATGTCAGCTTCAGCTTAACAGTACACAAACCTCCCAACCTCACCATTGTAGAACTGCACTTGAATGCGATTCGGCATAACATAGTCGCTCGTGGTCTGAGGCCGTGCAACGTACGCTTCGAGTGTGCACTCTGCACTGCTGTTCGGCAAACCGTACGCTGAAAGAGTCAAGTCGTCCTCGTTTTGATCGGCATCACGAGGTCCACGAAGATCGGGAAACTCACAAGCTCTGCGTTTAACTGTAGATCTGTGCAGAGCAGTTCCCGCAGCATCCCGAGCGTCGTCTCCGCAGTGACAGTCACGCGGTGCCTCACGTTGTCGGGCTGCAGAACCACTAGCAATGAAAACTCGAGTTGCTCCGACGACGCGCGAAGAAACTCGGCCATTGCCATTTCAGACGCGAACGATGGCTCCCCAGAGTCATCTGCAGCTCCACTTCTAGGTGTTTTCTCGTTCACCTCTGGCGTTGCAGGGTCTTTCTCATCGAAGGTGGCAGGTTCCTCCAAGGACATTTCAAGTGCGTCCTGCTGTTGCTCGTCATCAGCTACGGACAGTTGCTCGTCATTATCCATGGTGAATCGTTTGGCACAAGATTTTCAGCAACACCAGATCGCAGCAGAGATACTGGAGATTCTACCAAGCCACCCCTTCAATAGATGCTGCAGTCGTTTCGCAAAAGAGACTTGCCACCCGACGAGTCATTGCACACTTTGAAAGTGTCAGCTTGAATGCACTGGGGAAATTTGGAGGTTTTAAAAATGTGCATGAATCGGAGGTCGTCCTTAGCGGATCCCGTGGACTTTAATCCTCTCGCTGTATCTCTAGTGGGCGGTGCTACTACTGCTCGCTCTAGGCCGTGCGCTGCCGCTTGGCTTCTTTTTTCTTGTGCATGAGAGTCTTTTGGAAGACGTTCTTGCGGCCTTCGTTCGAGACGAACTCCTTGCGCTTTTTCACCTTCTTGACCTTGCCCTCATCGAGCGTCTCGTCCCAGTAGTCCTGACGACCGGCGTTGCGGTGCTTCCACTCCTCCTGCTTGAGGGTGTTGAGCACGCGGTCATGCTTCGCAGCCAGCACCGTGTCGACAGGCTCGTGCGATGCCGCATCGCTAGTTGTTTCGGAGGATTCGACGTCTGTATCGCCCGCCCATTTGTCCACCTCGCGACCGAACAGAGCTGCGTTGCGCACGCCAACATTTTTAAGATGTCGCGGGTCGAACGCCACCCTCGTGGTCGAAGATTTCGCTACTGGGGCGGTGATGGCAGCAGCAGCTCCATTAACCACATTGGTGTCAGCAGCTTCGACCGGTACTTCCTCCACAGATCGAGTCATCACAAGACGCGGACACGATTTCGACGAAATGGGTCGGAATTTGTTCAGTCGAGCCATCCGACCACCGAAAGTCGGCGTCAATGCGCGCTTCATTCGGTGACGCGCAACAATCGACATCCCGCTAGACAAGACCGAAGACGGTTTGGTCGTGACCTTGAAAGTCACAATACTCGTTTTCGCAGCCTTTTCGGACTTTGCCGGAACCACGACCAACGGCTTATCCCCAGTCACCGTCGTCTTTAAACTCGCAAGGAATCCGTTCATATCCAGGTCCTGCGTCTTGGCCAGCAACGGTTTTGCAGCCACTTTTTCGGGTACCTTTTCTTTGTGCTTGGCCATCTCCACGACCTCTTTCGCTTTCGCCTTCACTTCTTCCTCTTCTTTGGCTTTCGACTTGGGACGTTCCGAAGGGGCAAAACCCGCGAGTAGAAAAGCATGTACGCTTTTGCTGCAAAACTGTCTCAAGACCGACCCACCGAACGGTATCGTCGTTCATTTCGTACCATTGGCCGGACGAGCCCTTGACGAACGCGTAATAATGACCACAATCCGTGGAATAGCCCGCGTGCACTAAAACAGCGTGCAAATCGTACTTAGTACGTCCGCGACGACGATCTTCGCAGTTTTTGCTCATCCCCACCGAAATGTCGAGCGACCTGGGAAACTCGATATGGCGCTTGATTTTGCCGAACATGAGGTCAAACCTCTTTAACTGAATCATCAGCACGTTCGGACATTCCGCAATTGTGAGCCCCTTTTCGGCGCGACTAGGTTTGCCGCAACTCGAACATTTCCACGCATTGTGGTCGTCCAGCTTTTCGGTGGCCGTAAAGTGTCGCAACGCGCCTTTGACGCTATTGACACCATGTGCAATTTCCAGCGACAAGTCCAAAAGTCGTCGAAGCGTTCGGAAACGTGTCCGCATTTCGCGCACTTGAGCGAATTCTTCAACTTGCCACCGAACATGCGGTGCACAAAAGTTGTAGTTGCAGCCGAGTGCGTTTCGCTCTTGATGCGCGCTTTGCGCAAACACGAGTGCTGCATCGAGTCCAAAAGCAGGCGGAAAAACTCGTGCGAATCCTCTTGCCGCCCGATGCGGAAACTCTTGGAGATGTGTCGCACGTTCATCACCAGCTCCTTCGGTTGCACCACGCGCACCGAATTGTTGCCGTGCGCAGACTGCAACAGTCGCGACATGGCGCGTACTGCACAAAACCCGTTTCCGGTGTTCGACCCGTTGAACCCATTTGCGCCAGTTTTCTTGTTGAACTTGGCGTTGCTGTTGCCCCCATTATAGGACGCGAAGACCTCCTTGTCCAGCAGAAATTGCGCAAAACAGGGAGTGTACGTCAGACACTGCAACACCGAGTTCAGGTAGCACGTGTTGCCCAGATTCGCGAAACCCGGGCCGATTTTCTTGGACCGCTGCCACGTGAGCACACGTTCCACGGATTCGGTGGCTGTGAGCTCCTTGGCTACTTTTTCTTGGGTTTCTCGGTCTTTTCGTCCAATCGGCCGATCACGCGCACGTTGCGCGCGCGCACGAAGTCGATGCGGCGCTCGTTCACTAGCGCAACTGCCGATTTGCACTGCGCCTTGAACGGGAGCGCGCCATTGGCTGGCGTGTCGTTTTGCGCGGGTTTCGAGGCCATTTGCGCGGGTTTAAAGACCGGAGACCTAGATGCCAAGTCCGCGCGAGGGGCCAGGGCCAGCATTTTGCAGAGCCCGATGACTGGTGTCAGGAGCTCTTCGTTTTGGCGAGTCGGTTTTGCTTTAAAATAGGGAAAGGGGTAAGTGGATGGACCAATGAGCGCACGGGAGGTGAAATGACTGGGTCACCCAGTGGGTGAGCCACTGTGACATTTTTAGACCACGTTTTGTGATAAATTTCACCGTCAATTTTGATTCATCCCGTGAAAATGTACGATTGTACGATGAACGCATTTACTTCGTCGTGCAGCTCTCGTCGTTCATGGCAGCATCGGCAGTTGTAGGACGGACACGGCAGCCTTCTTTTAAGGAAGCTTACTCAGCGGCCGCGCTCAATATGATCAATTGCTTACTGGCAGTCGAGCTGCGCGCGTGGCTGTGGGACACTGACATGACCAAGGGCAAGACCACGCTAAAGCCGTCGGACTCCGTGGCAGCCATGACCGTACCCCCGAGAGCACGGGCAAGTTTTTCAACCCGGACCCGTGTATCTCCAAGCCGGAGCTTCCGTGGTAAGATGGTGAGCTGATGCAGCGCTGTTAGCTGATAGCGCAAAAGGGCAGCACTCCCATGTTAAAATTTGCTAAGTTCCTTTCCGAGTGGTTTACATCGTGCAATTCGTTACAAGTACATTGGACAGACGATGTCGGCACAGACGACGCTGGTCAAGCTGGCCGATGCCGCAGCCAACACGCCAAGCTGTTGAAAGCGAGTTGGTCGGTTGAGAATCTCATCAGAATACTCTCGATGCTGTCTAGTTGCGCATTGCAGCGCTAAGCTAGAGCTATCAGATAGTCTAGCTGTTGATGGTTTCAGCAAAACGTGCGTCGAGCACGGTGCGTAGGTGGTATTTTTGCAAAGGGACAACTTCAACTTCGCTCATACAAATCCCAGCATTATTCTCATTGATGTAGACGAAAGCACCAACACTATTCGTCGCAACCCTTATTAAACCTTGAAGGGCTAACGAACAACAAAGGAACCAAGAAAGCAATGACCAATGCAACACATTTATTTTTTACAGCAGGACTGATCAAACTCACCGACAGCAATCAACAGAGGCTCGAGTGGGCTCTGATCGGACAGACGCCCGCCAGTTCACTCCGTGCGGAGTTTGCGGTACCCCTTCTGCACCACAGCAGACGTTCCGGTGCCAGAGGTTGCAGTGCTCGCACTCGCCTTGGCGCCGCCGTTCTGTGCTGTAGACGCGCCACCGTTGCCGTTTGTTGTAGCAGCCCCACCAGTACCAGTACCAGTACCAGTACCAGTGCTAGCCCCTCCGCCAACACCGGCCGTTCCGCTCACACCTCCTCCCACACCGCCACGGACACCAGTGTTACCACTTACACCGCCACCGACACCAGCATTACCACTCACGCCGCCACCAACTCCGACAGAGCCGCCAACTCCAGCGCCAGCGCCAGCATTTCCGCCAAGACCGGCGGTGCCGCCTACTCCAGCGCCAACACCGCCACCGACGTTTCCGCGTACTCCAGCGGTGCCGGCAACACCAGCACCGCCGTAACCATTGCCGTAGCCGTTGCCGTATCCGCCCACACCGGCTCCAACACCACCAACGCCAACACCGACACCCCGGCCGTACAATCCTGCACCAGCTCCAGCTCCGCCGTACAATCCTGCACCAACTCCAGCTCCACCATACAGTCCCGCACCACCGTGTAGCCCAGCACCAAGAAGTCCGAAGGTCTGGGCGGCCTCTTCCTTCGCGTATACTCCGTTCGAGAGGGCCCCGACGATGAGGCACAGGGCGGTGATCTTGCTGCTGCTGAACATTGTTTATGTTTGTAGTTTGTGAAGACCTTGCTTGCTCTTCAACGCTCTTGCTGTCTGTTGAATGTGCACTCGAGTGAGGAGATTTGGAAATGAGCTTCAGTCAGCCAGTTAGCGCGACCTCGATCGAGTTTGACTACTCGAAGTGTGCTCTCTAATCTGTAGTAGTGTTTGCTGTGAGTTGACATGTGAGACGGGATGATGACCAGGTCTTCGGCAAGTATGCGGAGACCCAGGCGGTACATGTACTAGGTATCCTTTTCGCCGTTCGGAGATCATGCAAGGCATGAGTATATCGAGGTACATGTACCGGTCAATTCGGGGCATATCCGGATATGGGCACCCCGTCAGCTGACAAGGCCACAACTGTTCTCGGACATATGGACAGACGATGTCGGCACAGACGACGCTGGTCAAGCTGGCCGATGCCGCAGCCAACACGCCAAGCTGTTGAAAGCGAGTTGGTCGGTTGAGAATCTCATCAGAATACTCTCGATGCTGTCTAGTTGCGCATTGCAGCGCTAAGCTAGAGCTATCAGATAGTCTAGCTGTTGATGGTTTCAGCAAAACGTGCGTCGAGCACGGTGCGTAGGTGGTATTTTTGCAAAGGGACAACTTCAACTTCGCTCATACAAATCCCAGCATTATTCTCATTGATGTAGACGAAAGCACCAACACTATTCGTCGCAACCCTTATTAAACCTTGAAGGGCTAACGAACAACAAAGGAACCAAGAAAGCAATGACCAATGCAACACATTTATTTTTTACAGCAGGACTGATCAAACTCACCGACAGCAATCAACAGAGGCTCGAGTGGGCTCTGATCGGACAGACGCCCGCCAGTTCACTCCGTGCGGAGTTTGCGGTACCCCTTCTGCACCACAGCAGACGTTCCGGTGCCAGAGGTTGCAGTGCTCGCACTCGCCTTGGCGCCGCCGTTCTGTGCTGTAGACGCGCCACCGTTGCCGTTTGTTGTAGCAGCCCCACCAGTACCAGTACCAGTACCAGTACCAGTGCTAGCCCCTCCGCCAACACCGGCCGTTCCGCTCACACCTCCTCCCACACCGCCACGGACACCAGTGTTACCACTTACACCGCCACCGACACCAGCATTACCACTCACGCCGCCACCAACTCCGACAGAGCCGCCAACTCCAGCGCCAGCGCCAGCATTTCCGCCAAGACCGGCGGTGCCGCCTACTCCAGCGCCAACACCGCCACCGACGTTTCCGCGTACTCCAGCGGTGCCGGCAACACCAGCACCGCCGTAACCATTGCCGTAGCCGTTGCCGTATCCGCCCACACCGGCTCCAACACCACCAACGCCAACACCGACACCCCGGCCGTACAATCCTGCACCAGCTCCAGCTCCGCCGTACAATCCTGCACCAACTCCAGCTCCACCATACAGTCCCGCACCACCGTGTAGCCCAGCACCAAGAAGTCCGAAGGTCTGGGCGGCCTCTTCCTTCGCGTATACTCCGTTCGAGAGGGCCCCGACGATGAGGCACAGGGCGGTGATCTTGCTGCTGCTGAACATTGTTTATGTTTGTAGTTTGTGAAGACCTTGCTTGCTCTTCAACGCTCTTGCTGTCTGTTGAATGTGCACTCGAGTGAGGAGATTTGGAAATGAGCTTCAGTCAGCCAGTTAGCGCGACCTCGATCGAGTTTGACTACTCGAAGTGTGCTCTCTAATCTGTAGTAGTGTTTGCTGTGAGTTGACATGTGAGACGGGATGATGACCAGGTCTTCGGCAAGTATGCGGAGACCCAGGCGGTACATGTACTAGGTATCCTTTCGCCGTTCGGAGATCATGCAAGGCATGAGTATATCGAGGTACATGTACCGGTCAATTCGGGGCATATCCGGATATGGGCACCCCGTCAGCTGACAAGGCCACAACTGTTCTCGGACATATGGACAGACGATGTCGGCACAGACGACGCTGGTCAAGCTGGCCGATGCCGCAGCCAACACGCCAAGCTGTTGAAAGCGAGTTGGTCGGTTGAGAATCTCATCAGAATACTCTCGATGCTGTCTAGTTGCGCATTGCAGCGCTAAGCTAGAGCTATCAGATAGTCTAGCTGTTGATGGTTTCAGCAAAACGTGCGTCGAGCACGGTGCGTAGGTGGTATTTTTGCAAAGGGACAACTTCAACTTCGCTCATACAAATCCCAGCATTATTCTCATTGATGTAGACGAAAGCACCAACACTATTCGTCGCAACCCTTATTAAACCTTGAAGGGCTAACGAACAACAAAGGAACCAAGAAAGCAATGACCAATGCAACACATTTATTTTTTACAGCAGGACTGATCAAACTCACCGACAGCAATCAACAGAGGCTCGAGTGGGCTCTGATCGGACAGACGCCCGCCAGTTCACTCCGTGCGGAGTTTGCGGTACCCCTTCTGCACCACAGCAGACGTTCCGGTGCCAGAGGTTGCAGTGCTCGCACTCGCCTTGGCGCCGCCGTTCTGTGCTGTAGACGCGCCACCGTTGCCGTTTGTTGTAGCAGCCCCACCAGTACCAGTACCAGTACCAGTACCAGTGCTAGCCCCTCCGCCAACACCGGCCGTTCCGCTCACACCTCCTCCCACACCGCCACGGACACCAGTGTTACCACTTACACCGCCACCGACACCAGCATTACCACTCACGCCGCCACCAACTCCGACAGAGCCGCCAACTCCAGCGCCAGCGCCAGCATTTCCGCCAAGACCGGCGGTGCCGCCTACTCCAGCGCCAACACCGCCACCGACGTTTCCGCGTACTCCAGCGGTGCCGGCAACACCAGCACCGCCGTAACCATTGCCGTAGCCGTTGCCGTATCCGCCCACACCGGCTCCAACACCACCAACGCCAACACCGACACCCCGGCCGTACAATCCTGCACCAGCTCCAGCTCCGCCGTACAATCCTGCACCAACTCCAGCTCCACCATACAGTCCCGCACCACCGTGTAGCCCAGCACCAAGAAGTCCGAAGGTCTGGGCGGCCTCTTCCTTCGCGTATACTCCGTTCGAGAGGGCCCCGACGATGAGGCACAGGGCGGTGATCTTGCTGCTGCTGAACATTGTTTATGTTTGTAGTTTGTGAAGACCTTGCTTGCTCTTCAACGCTCTTGCTGTCTGTTGAATGTGCACTCGAGTGAGGAGATTTGGAAATGAGCTTCAGTCAGCCAGTTAGCGCGACCTCGATCGAGTTTGACTACTCGAAGTGTGCTCTCTAATCTGTAGTAGTGTTTGCTGTGAGTTGACATGTGAGACGGATGATGACCAGGTCTTCGGCAAGTATGCGGAGACCCAGGCGGTACATGTACTAGGTATCCTTTTCGCCGTTCGGAGATCATGCAAGGCATGAGTATATCGAGGTACATGTACCGGTCAATTCGGGGCATATCCGGATATGGGCACCCCGTCAGCTGACAAGGCCACAACTGTTCTCGGACATATGGACAGACGATGTCGGCACAGACGACGCTGGTCAAGCTTGGCCGATGCCGCAGCCAACACGCCAAGCTGTTGAAAGCGAGTTGGTCGGTTGAGAATCTCATCAGAATACTCTCGATGCTGTCTAGTTGCGCATTGCAGCGCTAAGCTAGAGCTATCAGATAGTCTAGCTGTTGATGGTTTCAGCAAAACGTGCGTCGAGCACGGTGCGTAGGTGGTATTTTTGCAAAGGGACAACTTCAACTTCGCTCATACAAATCCCAGCATTATTCTCATTGATGTAGACGAAAGCACCAACACTATTCGTCGCAACCCTTATTAAACCTTGAAGGGCTAACGAACAACAAAGGAACCAAGAAAGCAATGACCAATGCAACACATTTATTTTTTACAGCAGGACTGATCAAACTCACCGACAGCAATCAACAGAGGCTCGAGTGGGCTCTGATCGGACAGACGCCCGCCAGTTCACTCCGTGCGGAGTTTGCGGTACCCCTTCTGCACCACAGCAGACGTTCCGGTGCCAGAGGTTGCAGTGCTCGCACTCGCCTTGGCGCCGCCGTTCTGTGCTGTAGACGCGCCACCGTTGCCGTTTGTTGTAGCAGCCCCACCAGTACCAGTACCAGTACCAGTACCAGTGCTAGCCCCTCCGCCAACACCGGCCGTTCCGCTCACACCTCCTCCCACACCGCCACGGACACCAGTGTTACCACTTACACCGCCACCGACACCAGCATTACCACTCACGCCGCCACCAACTCCGACAGAGCCGCCAACTCCAGCGCCAGCGCCAGCATTTCCGCCAAGACCGGCGGTGCCGCCTACTCCAGCGCCAACACCGCCACCGACGTTTCCGCGTACTCCAGCGGTGCCGGCAACACCAGCACCGCCGTAACCATTGCCGTAGCCGTTGCCGTATCCGCCCACACCGGCTCCAACACCACCAACGCCAACACCGACACCCCGGCCGTACAATCCTGCACCAGCTCCAGCTCCGCCGTACAATCCTGCACCAACTCCAGCTCCACCATACAGTCCCGCACCACCGTGTAGCCCAGCACCAAGAAGTCCGAAGGTCTGGGCGGCCTCTTCCTTCGCGTATACTCCGTTCGAGAGGGCCCCGACGATGAGGCACAGGGCGGTGATCTTGCTGCTGCTGAACATTGTTTATGTTTGTAGTTTGTGAAGACCTTGCTTGCTCTTCAACGCTCTTGCTGTCTGTTGAATGTGCACTCGAGTGAGGAGATTTGGAAATGAGCTTCAGTCAGCCAGTTAGCGCGACCTCGATCGAGTTTGACTACTCGAAGTGTGCTCTCTAATCTGTAGTAGTGTTTGCTGTGAGTTGACATGTGAGACGGGATGATGACCAGGTCTTCGGCAAATATGCGGAGACCCAGGCGGTACATGTACTAGGTATCCTTTTCGCCGTTCGGAGATCATGCAAGGCATGAGTATATCGAGGTACATGTACCGGTCAATTCGGGGCATATCCGGATATGGGCACCCCGTCAGCTGACAAGGCCACAACTGTTCTCGGACATATGGACAGACGATGTCGGCACAGACGACGCTGGTCAAGCTGGCCGATGCCGCAGCCAACACGCCAAGCTGTTGAAAGCGAGTTGGTCGGTTGAGAATCTCATCAGAATACTCTCGATGCTGTCTAGTTGCGCATTGCAGCGCTAAGCTAGAGCTATCAGATAGTCTAGCTGTTGATGGTTTCAGCAAAACGTGCGTCGAGCACGGTGCGTAGGTGGTATTTTTGCAAAGGGACAACTTCAACTTCGCTCATACAAATCCCAGCATTATTCTCATTGATGTAGACGAAAGCACCAACACTATTCGTCGCAACCCTTATTAAACCTTGAAGGGCTAACGAACAACAAAGGAACCAAGAAAGCAATGACCAATGCAACACATTTATTTTTTACAGCAGGACTGATCAAACTCACCGACAGCAATCAACAGAGGCTCGAGTGGGCTCTGATCGGACAGACGCCCGCCAGTTCACTCCGTGCGGAGTTTGCGGTACCCCTTCTGCACCACAGCAGACGTTCCGGTGCCAGAGGTTGCAGTGCTCGCACTCGCCTTGGCGCCGCCGTTCTGTGCTGTAGACGCGCCACCGTTGCCGTTTGTTGTAGCAGCCCCACCAGTACCAGTACCAGTACCAGTACCAGTACCAGTACCAGTACCAGTGCTAGCCCCTCCGCCAACACCGGCCGTTCCGCTCACACCTCCTCCCACACCGCCACGGACACCAGTGTTACCACTTACACCGCCACCGACACCAGCATTACCACTCACGCCGCCACCAACTCCGACAGAGCCGCCAACTCCAGCGCCAGCGCCAGCATTTCCGCCAAGACCGGCGGTGCCGCCTACTCCAGCGCCAACACCGCCACCGACGTTTCCGCGTACTCCAGCGGTGCCGGCAACACCAGCACCGCCGTAACCATTGCCGTAGCCGTTGCCGTATCCGCCCACACCGGCTCCAACACCACCAACGCCAACACCGACACCCCGGCCGTACAATCCTGCACCAGCTCCAGCTCCGCCGTACAATCCTGCACCAACTCCAGCTCCACCATACAGTCCCGCACCACCGTGTAGCCCAGCACCAAGAAGTCCGAAGGTCTGGGCGGCCTCTTCCTTCGCGTATACTCCGTTCGAGAGGGCCCCGACGATGAGGCACAGGGCGGTGATCTTGCTGCTGCTGAACATTGTTTATGTTTGTAGTTTGTGAAGACCTTGCTTGCTCTTCAACGCTCTTGCTGTCTGTTGAATGTGCACTCGAGTGAGGAGATTTGGAAATGAGCTTCAGTCAGCCAGTTAGCGCGACCTCGATCGAGTTTGACTACTCGAAGTGTGCTCTCTAATCTGTAGTAGTGTTTGCTGTGAGTTGACATGTGAGACGGGATGATGACCAGGTCTTCGGCAAGTATGCGGAGACCCAGGCGGTACATGTACTAGGTATCCTTTTCGCCGTTCGGAGATCATGCAAGGCATGAGTATATCGAGGTACATGTACCGGTCAATTCGGGGCATATCCGGATATGGGCACCCCGTCAGCTGACAAGGCCACAACTGTTCTCGGACATATGGACAGACGATGTCGGCACAGACGACGCTGGTCAAGCTGGCCGATGCCGCAGCCAACACGCCAAGCTGTTGAAAGCGAGTTGGTCGGTTGAGAATCTCATCAGAATACTCTCGATGCTGTCTAGTTGCGCATTGCAGCGCTAAGCTAGAGCTATCAGATAGTCTAGCTGTTGATGGTTTCAGCAAAACGTGCGTCGAGCACGGTGCGTAGGTGGTATTTTTGCAAAGGGACAACTTCAACTTCGCTCATACAAATCCCAGCATTATTCTCATTGATGTAGACGAAAGCACCAACACTATTCGTCGCAACCCTTATTAAACCTTGAAGGGCTAACGAACAACAAAGGAACCAAGAAAGCAATGACCAATGCAACACATTTATTTTTTACAGCAGGACTGATCAAACTCACCGACAGCAATCAACAGAGGCTCGAGTGGGCTCTGATCGGACAGACGCCCGCCAGTTCACTCCGTGCGGAGTTTGCGGTACCCCTTCTGCACCACAGCAGACGTTCCGGTGCCAGAGGTTGCAGTGCTCGCACTCGCCTTGGCGCCGCCGTTCTGTGCTGTAGACGCGCCACCGTTGCCGTTTGTTGTAGCAGCCCCACCAGTACCAGTACCAGTACCAGTACCAGTGCTAGCCCCTCCGCCAACACCGGCCGTTCCGCTCACACCTCCTCCCACACCGCCACGGACACCAGTGTTACCACTTACACCGCCACCGACACCAGCATTACCACTCACGCCGCCACCAACTCCGACAGAGCCGCCAACTCCAGCGCCAGCGCCAGCATTTCCGCCAAGACCGGCGGTGCCGCCTACTCCAGCGCCAACACCGCCACCGACGTTTCCGCGTACTCCAGCGGTGCCGGCAACACCAGCACCGCCGTAACCATTGCCGTAGCCGTTGCCGTATCCGCCCACACCGGCTCCAACACCACCAACGCCAACACCGACACCCCGGCCGTACAATCCTGCACCAGCTCCAGCTCCGCCGTACAATCCTGCACCAACTCCAGCTCCACCATACAGTCCCGCACCACCGTGTAGCCCAGCACCAAGAAGTCCGAAGGTCTGGGCGGCCTCTTCCTTCGCGTATACTCCGTTCGAGAGGGCCCCGACGATGAGGCACAGGGCGGTGATCTTGCTGCTGCTGAACATTGTTTATGTTTGTAGTTTGTGAAGACCTTGCTTGCTCTTCAACGCTCTTGCTGTCTGTTGAATGTGCACTCGAGTGAGGAGATTTGGAAATGAGCTTCAGTCAGCCAGTTAGCGCGACCTCGATCGAGTTTGACTACTCGAAGTGTGCTCTCTAATCTGTAGTAGTGTTTGCTGTGAGTTGACATGTGAGACGGGATGATGACCAGGTCTTCGGCAAGTATGCGGAGACCCAGGCGGTACATGTACTAGGTATCCTTTTCGCCGTTCGGAGATCATGCAAGGCATGAGTATATCGAGGTACATGTACCGGTCAATTCGGGGCATATCCGGATATGGGCACCCCGTCAGCTGACAAGGCCACAACTGTTCTCGGACATATGGACAGACGATGTCGGCACAGACGACGCTGGTCAAGCTGGCCGATGCCGCAGCCAACACGCCAAGCTGTTGAAAGCGAGTTGGTCGGTTGAGAATCTCATCAGAATACTCTCGATGCTGTCTAGTTGCGCATTGCAGCGCTAAGCTAGAGCTATCAGATAGTCTAGCTGTTGATGGTTTCAGCAAAACGTGCGTCGAGCACGGTGCGTAGGTGGTATTTTTGCAAAGGGACAACTTCAACTTCGCTCATACAAATCCCAGCATTATTCTCATTGATGTAGACGAAAGCACCAACACTATTCGTCGCAACCCTTATTAAACCTTGAAGGGCTAACGAACAACAAAGGAACCAAGAAAGCAATGACCAATGCAACACATTTATTTTTTACAGCAGGACTGATCAAACTCACCGACAGCAATCAACAGAGGCTCGAGTGGGCTCTGATCGGACAGACGCCCGCCAGTTCACTCCGTGCGGAGTTTGCGGTACCCCTTCTGCACCACAGCAGACGTTCCGGTGCCAGAGGTTGCAGTGCTCGCACTCGCCTTGGCGCCGCCGTTCTGTGCTGTAGACGCGCCACCGTTGCCGTTTGTTGTAGCAGCCCCACCAGTACCAGTACCAGTACCAGTACCAGTACCAGTACCAGTACCAGTGCTAGCCCCTCCGCCAACACCGGCCGTTCCGCTCACACCTCCTCCCACACCGCCACGGACACCAGTGTTACCACTTACACCGCCACCGACACCAGCATTACCACTCACGCCGCCACCAACTCCGACAGAGCCGCCAACTCCAGCGCCAGCGCCAGCATTTCCGCCAAGACCGGCGGTGCCGCCTACTCCAGCGCCAACACCGCCACCGACGTTTCCGCGTACTCCAGCGGTGCCGGCAACACCAGCACCGCCGTAACCATTGCCGTAGCCGTTGCCGTATCCGCCCACACCGGCTCCAACACCACCAACGCCAACACCGACACCCCGGCCGTACAATCCTGCACCAGCTCCAGCTCCGCCGTACAATCCTGCACCAACTCCAGCTCCACCATACAGTCCCGCACCACCGTGTAGCCCAGCACCAAGAAGTCCGAAGGTCTGGGCGGCCTCTTCCTTCGCGTATACTCCGTTCGAGAGGGCCCCGACGATGAGGCACAGGGCGGTGATCTTGCTGCTGCTGAACATTGTTTATGTTTGTAGTTTGTGAAGACCTTGCTTGCTCTTCAACGCTCTTGCTGTCTGTTGAATGTGCACTCGAGTGAGGAGATTTGGAAATGAGCTTCAGTCAGCCAGTTAGCGCGACCTCGATCGAGTTTGACTACTCGAAGTGTGCTCTCTAATCTGTAGTAGTGTTTGCTGTGAGTTGACATGTGAGACGGGATGATGACCAGGTCTTCGGCAAGTATGCGGAGACCCAGGCGGTACATGTACTAGGTATCCTTTTCGCCGTTCGGAGATCATGCAAGGCATGAGTATATCGAGGTACATGTACCGGTCAATTCGGGGCATATCCGGATATGGGCACCCCGTCAGCTGACAAGGCCACAACTGTTCTCGGACATATGGACAGACGATGTCGGCACAGACGACGCTGGTCAAGCTGGCCGATGCCGCAGCCAACACGCCAAGCTGTTGAAAGCGAGTTGGTCGGTTGAGAATCTCATCAGAATACTCTCGATGCTGTCTAGTTGCGCATTGCAGCGCTAAGCTAGAGCTATCAGATAGTCTAGCTGTTGATGGTTTCAGCAAACGTGCGTCGAGCACGGTGCGTAGGTGGTATTTTTGCAAAGGGACAACTTCAACTTCGCTCATACAAATCCCAGCATTATTCTCATTGATGTAGACGAAAGCACCAACACTATTCGTCGCAACCCTTATTAAACCTTGAAGGGCTAACGAACAACAAAGGAACCAAGAAAGCAATGACCAATGCAACACATTTATTTTTTACAGCAGGACTGATCAAACTCACCGACAGCAATCAACAGAGGCTCGAGTGGGCTCTGATCGGACAGACGCCCGCCAGTTCACTCCGTGCGGAGTTTGCGGTACCCTTCTGCACCACAGCAGACGTTCCGGTGCCAGAGGTTGCAGTGCTCGCACTCGCCTTGGCGCCGCCGTTCTGTGCTGTAGACGCGCCACCGTTGCCGTTTGTTGTAGCAGCCCCACCAGTACCAGTACCAGTACCAGTACCAGTGCTAGCCCCTCCGCCAACACCGGCCGTTCCGCTCACACCTCCTCCCACACCGCCACGGACACCAGTGTTACCACTTACACCGCCACCGACACCAGCATTACCACTCACGCCGCCACCAACTCCGACAGAGCCGCCAACTCCAGCGCCAGCGCCAGCATTTCCGCCAAGACCGGCGGTGCCGCCTACTCCAGCGCCAACACCGCCACCGACGTTTCCGCGTACTCCAGCGGTGCCGGCAACACCAGCACCGCCGTAACCATTGCCGTAGCCGTTGCCGTATCCGCCCACACCGGCTCCAACACCACCAACGCCAACACCGACACCCCGGCCGTACAATCCTGCACCAGCTCCAGCTCCGCCGTACAATCCTGCACCAACTCCAGCTCCACCATACAGTCCCGCACCACCGTGTAGCCCAGCACCAAGAAGTCCGAAGGTCTGGGCGGCCTCTTCCTTCGCGTATACTCCGTTCGAGAGGGCCCCGACGATGAGGCACAGGGCGGTGATCTTGCTGCTGCTGAACATTGTTTATGTTTGTAGTTTGTGAAGACCTTGCTTGCTCTTCAACGCTCTTGCTGTCTGTTGAATGTGCACTCGAGTGAGGAGATTTGGAAATGAGCTTCAGTCAGCCAGTTAGCGCGACCTCGATCGAGTTTGACTACTCGAAGTGTGCTCTCTAATCTGTAGTAGTGTTTGCTGTGAGTTGACATGTGAGACGGATGATGACCAGGTCTTCGGCAAGTATGCGGAGACCCAGGCGGTACATGTACTAGGTATCCTTTTCGCCGTTCGGAGATCATGCAAGGCATGAGTATATCGAGGTACATGTACCGGTCAATTCGGGGCATATCCGGATATGGGCACCCCGTCAGCTGACAAGGCCACAACTGTTCTCGGACATATGGACAGACGATGTCGGCACAGACGACGCTGGTCAAGCTGGCCGATGCCGCAGCCAACACGCCAAGCTGTTGAAAGCGAGTTGGTCGGTTGAGAATCTCATCAGAATACTCTCGATGCTGTCTAGTTGCGCATTGCAGCGCTAAGCTAGAGCTATCAGATAGTCTAGCTGTTGATGGTTTCAGCAAAACGTGCGTCGAGCACGGTGCGTAGGTGGTATTTTTGCAAAGGGACAACTTCAACTTCGCTCATACAAATCCCAGCATTATTCTCATTGATGTAGACGAAAGCACCAACACTATTCGTCGCAACCCTTATTAAACCTTGAAGGGCTAACGAACAACAAAGGAACCAAGAAAGCAATGACCAATGCAACACATTTATTTTTACAGCAGGACTGATCAAACTCACCGACAGCAATCAACAGAGGCTCGAGTGGGCTCTGATCGGACAGACGCCCGCCAGTTCACTCCGTGCGGAGTTTGCGGTACCCCTTCTGCACCACAGCAGACGTTCCGGTGCCAGAGGTTGCAGTGCTCGCACTCGCCTTGGCGCCGCCGTTCTGTGCTGTAGACGCGCCACCGTTGCCGTTTGTTGTAGCAGCCCCACCAGTACCAGTACCAGTACCAGTGCTAGCCCCTCCGCCAACACCGGCCGTTCCGCTCACACCTCCTCCCACACCGCCACGGACACCAGTGTTACCACTTACACCGCCACCGACACCAGCATTACCACTCACGCCGCCACCAACTCCGACAGAGCCGCCAACTCCAGCGCCAGCGCCAGCATTTCCGCCAAGACCGGCGGTGCCGCCTACTCCAGCGCCAACACCGCCACCGACGTTTCCGCGTACTCCAGCGGTGCCGGCAACACCAGCACCGCCGTAACCATTGCCGTAGCCGTTGCCGTATCCGCCCACACCGGCTCCAACACCACCAACGCCAACACCGACACCCCGGCCGTACAATCCTGCACCAGCTCCAGCTCCGCCGTACAATCCTGCACCAACTCCAGCTCCACCATACAGTCCCGCACCACCGTGTAGCCCAGCACCAAGAAGTCCGAAGGTCTGGGCGGCCTCTTCCTTCGCGTATACTCCGTTCGAGAGGGCCCCGACGATGAGGCACAGGGCGGTGATCTTGCTGCTGCTGAACATTGTTTATGTTTGTAGTTTGTGAAGACCTTGCTTGCTCTTCAACGCTCTTGCTGTCTGTTGAATGTGCACTCGAGTGAGGAGATTTGGAAATGAGCTTCAGTCAGCCAGTTAGCGCGACCTCGATCGAGTTTGACTACTCGAAGTGTGCTCTAATCTGTAGTAGTGTTTGCTGTGAGTTGACATGTGAGACGGGATGATGACCAGGTCTTCGGCAAGTATGCGGAGACCCAGGCGGTACATGTACTAGGTATCCTTTTCGCCGTTCGGAGATCATGCAAGGCATGAGTATATCGAGGTACATGTACCGGTCAATTCGGGGCATATCCGGATATGGGCACCCCGTCAGCTGACAAGGCCACAACTGTTCTCGGACATATGGACAGACGATGTCGGCACAGACGACGCTGGTCAAGCTGGCCGATGCCGCAGCCAACACGCCAAGCTGTTGAAAGCGAGTTGGTCGGTTGAGAATCTCATCAGAATACTCTCGATGCTGTCTAGTTGCGCATTGCAGCGCTAAGCTAGAGCTATCAGATAGTCTAGCTGTTGATGGTTTCAGCAAAACGTGCGTCGAGCACGGTGCGTAGGTGGTATTTTTGCAAAGGGACAACTTCAACTTCGCTCATACAAATCCCAGCATTATTCTCATTGATGTAGACGAAAGCACCAACACTATTCGTCGCAACCCTTATTAAACCTTGAAGGGCTAACGAACAACAAAGGAACCAAGAAAGCAATGACCAATGCAACACATTTATTTTTTACAGCAGGACTGATCAAACTCACCGACAGCAATCAACAGAGGCTCGAGTGGGCTCTGATCGGACAGACGCCCGCCAGTTCACTCCGTGCGGAGTTTGCGGTACCCCTTCTGCACCACAGCAGACGTTCCGGTGCCAGAGGTTGCAGTGCTCGCACTCGCCTTGGCGCCGCCGTTCTGTGCTGTAGACGCGCCACCGTTGCCGTTTGTTGTAGCAGCCCCACCAGTACCAGTACCAGTACCAGTACCAGTGCTAGCCCCTCCGCCAACACCGGCCGTTCCGCTCACACCTCCTCCCACACCGCCACGGACACCAGTGTTACCACTTACACCGCCACCGACACCAGCATTACCACTCACGCCGCCACCAACTCCGACAGAGCCGCCAACTCCAGCGCCAGCGCCAGCATTTCCGCCAAGACCGGCGGTGCCGCCTACTCCAGCGCCAACACCGCCACCGACGTTTCCGCGTACTCCAGCGGTGCCGGCAACACCAGCACCGCCGTAACCATTGCCGTAGCCGTTGCCGTATCCGCCCACACCGGCTCCAACACCACCAACGCCAACACCGACACCCCGGCCGTACAATCCTGCACCAGCTCCAGCTCCGCCGTACAATCCTGCACCAACTCCAGCTCCACCATACAGTCCCGCACCACCGTGTAGCCCAGCACCAAGAAGTCCGAAGGTCTGGGCGGCCTCTTCCTTCGCGTATACTCCGTTCGAGAGGGCCCCGACGATGAGGCACAGGGCGGTGATCTTACTGCTGCTGAACATTATAGTCTGCGGGTTTGCTCTTGTTCTTTGTTCTTGAAAGAGGCTCTCTTCGAATGTGAGCTCGAGTGAGGAGATTTGGAAATAAGCTTCAGACGGCCGCTAACCACCCCGATCGAGTTTGACTGCTCAAAGTTTGGCCCCTACATGTAGTCTACATTAGTTTTGCGACCAGATGATGACGAGGTCTTTTGCCAAGTACATGTACGCTGAGACCCGTAGTTTTTTCGCTGTTCGGACACCATTCGCCCCACGGCGATGGTCATACTGAGGCAGGTGCCGGGTAATTTAGGGCATATGTTGTTGCCTCTCAGCTGACAAGGCCATGACTGTTCTCGGACAGATGGGCAGACTTGACCAAGCCAGTCGGAGCCGCAGCCAACACACCAAGCTGCTCGAAAGCGAGCTGGTCGGTCGTCAGAACTCGCTCGACACCGCCAAGTGGCGCATTGTAGCGTTAAATATTAAGGTGGAGTACCCGTGTGTCGTGGGTTTTAGGTTCCCAACAAAGCGTGTGCTGATCGGAAGCTGTATCACAGTGAAAACTTCAATTTCAACTTCAACTTTGCTCTTACAAAACCCAGCATTATTTTGTTTTGGGGATCAGTTTATGTATTCGCTGCAGCCTGTGGCAAACATCGCTTCCCGGTAAAGACTTCACTACCACGTACAACCTACCACCATGAGGCTACGAATGAACGGATTCAATAGATTATCGCGGCTGTAGGCATCGCCTTTATGGATCAAAATAATGCTGGGTTTTGTATGAACAAAGTTGAAGTTAAAATCGATCAAAATAATGCTGGGTTTTGTATGAGCAAAGTTGAAGTTGAAATTGAAGTTTTCACTGTGATACAGCTTCCGATCAGCACACGCTTTGTTGGGAACCTAAAACCCACGACACACGGGTACTCCACCTTAATATTTAAAGGCTAGTGCGAACGCCACGACCTCTAGCACCGGAACATCCGACACGAGCCAAAAGGGTACCGCAAACTTCGCTCGTCTTGTTAGCATTTTTGTAATCTTGTTATTTCTGCCTATCAACCGCGTAAATCAAAGCATGCATGCGTTCCATCGTACAATCCAATTCATTCGTACATTTTTCTCGTACATTTTCACGGGACGAAGTACTATTTTAATAGTACTCATCTGACCGGGTTCGGTAGTAGTGGCAATTTTGGACTAGTAGTGCTTTTACTAGTGACAATACTAACGACCTCTAGATATAATATCCAGAGATTGCAATACCGGTTAAGCTTTTGGCGTTAGCATTATCACAATTAATAATATTATTGAGCTGCTCAAGGCGATTGTGGTGTAGCACAGATTGCCGTTGAGCTCACTCCTTGTCGGTACTTGAGTGCACCAAGATCATGACGAATGATGCTGTCAAAAGACTCGTTTCTGGAAAGACTGTTGAAAAGCCCCGCCCTAACCATGTTTTGCAACCGAAGGAAATTTATATGGAACAGACTAGCATCACCAACGAGATTGCATAGCCGAGGGCCGGTAAAATACGCCCATCCCCCTCGGTCTCGGTAAATTACAACGTGATAAATACCCGCTTTCTACCTCTCATCATTTTTAAAAAAATCATCCCGCTCTCTCTGAGCCCTTCATTCGAGAATCCCCCTCCTTCAAGCAAACCACGTGGCGGCGTCGCCAAGTCTCTGCTCCTGCGACGACCCGCTCCTGCGACGACCGTCTCCTGCGACGACTGAAGGCGCCTGCGACGACCTGCGCCTCCGACGACGTGCTCCTGCGACGACTGGAGGTTGCGACACCGGGGTATGGAGACAAACATGCTCATGAGCGGCACGTCTAGCGCCGAAGACACTGGAACTGAGGCTGCCAGTGGCCCGTCGGTACGTACCAGCGATTCCGTGTGCGTACCAGACTCGTCTGATACTAATGGGGAGGGAGTCCGAGACCCACCCCTTTGCGATTTGGCGTGACAATTGGGCTGATTTCTACGCTCGCCTGTACGAGAATCAAGTCCAGACGTCCCAGTTGTTTCGGACCCGCACTACGGTTAACATGTCGGCGCGGAATCAAATCATTAAAGTGAAGAAGAAGTGGAGAACTGGAGAATTAATTCCGGAGGCGTTTGGGGACTACTACAAGAAGTTGCTGTGCACGCATGGCTGGAATAATAGTACCAAGGACATGGGGCAGAGAACTGGTCATCAATCTCGGGACACAGGTGGTGGAGTTGTTGTTTGCGCCACGGTGATGCGTTGTCCAGAAGCTGGTGCGTTCCGAGTGCGCGTCACGAAGCATATGCGGATGCATAACCACAAGCTGAAGAAACGAGTGTTCGAGCACTACCCCTCCAACAGGAGAATCACGAACCCTGGTTTGCTAGACTTTGTTGATGAGCTGATTAAGGTTGGGGGCAAGCACAAGAAGATACTGAAGTACCCCCAGGAGACTACAGGTATACTTGCGAGAGTTGTTGGAGTGATATTATATGTATCAAACTCTAAAACGGTATTTTATGCTGCAGGCAAGCGCGTTACATTACGAGATGTGCACAACTTGGTACAACGTCTGAAGGCAAGGCGCGCGGCACAGGAACTGTTGAGGATCGCTTCGAGGCAGTTTTGCGGAATTTTTGTGTCTATCGCGCCAATACCGCCACCATTTTCGTTGATGATGCGAACTTGACGCAGACGATCACACTACAGACGCGCCAAATGCGATGTTTTTTCAAGGCCTTCCCTGAAGTGGTGATGCTGGATTCGACACACGGCACCAATGCTTCCAAGTATAAGCTCTTCAGCTTCATAATTCATGATGTCTTTGGCCATGTAAGTGATTTTTCTGTTGGTGAATCGTAGGTGAATCGTTGGTCAACTGGCGAATCATTGGTGCACAGTTGGTATCAACTGAGGATCTGTTTGTGATTACTTTTATAGTTTGTTTCGAATGACAACTCACTTTATATGATACTTGTGCTGGTTTTATTATTCATTTGCAGGGCCAATACGTTCAACACGCCTTAGTCGAGAACGAGAGTCACGCATGCATGCTGGATGTCATCGGCGCCTTCAAAGAGAATAATCCATCTTGGGGACGTATTCGTGCTGTGATGATCGACAAAGACTTCGGGGAGATAAGTCTTCTGAAGAAAGAGTTCCCTCTGGCTCGGGTGCTCATTTGCCACTTTCACCTCAAAAGTATTTACGATCTGAGAAGTCGTAGGCGGTGTATGGTGAACGTGACGCCGTTGATGTGGATCGCGTCGAGGACGCTGTTGACATGATGGTTAAGGCCCAGGACGAAAAGGAGTACGAAAGAGGGTTACGCTACATGTATTATCTTCTTGATGGCTTCGACGAGCAAGACGACCCCCCGGAACCAAAGCATCCTCTTTTGGTGTATTTTTGCGAAACTGGAATTCCTGTAAGGACATGTGGGCGGTGTATGAGCGTGGTCACGTTGCACCATACTAACAATCGATACGAACTACAACTATATATAAGGGCACGTTATACCTTCTAACAACTTGTTTATTGTGCTTTTAGTTTGGAATCTGCGTGGGGACCTGAAGCAGATCCTTAAGCCGGAAATGGAGCTTGATGAGTGTGTAGAGACTCTCAACTTTTTGCAATCTACAGCTGAGCTTGAATACGCCTCTCGATTTAATGTCGTTGGATCGCGCCATTATCATGGCGCCGACGATGCTTTGCTAAGACTGGGTGGATCGGTTAGTCGGCACGTCTTCGACCTTGTCAGGCAGGAGTATGAAATTTTTACTGGCGGGACTTTGGCGTATGAAGGGCGTTGGTTACAAGATGGTATCGTTCACTGCTGTCAATTAGTACGGAAAGGGAATAAGATTTCGGTGCGTACGCGATAAATTTGTTGTACTGTTGTAACTGTGTTCAACGCAAACTTTTATTTTGTTGCTAGACGTACACTTGCTCCTGCTTTTTCATGAGAACGATGCTGTTACCGTGTCACCATACCATGTTCGTTCGATCAAACATGAAGAAGAAAATGTGATTCCAAATAATTACATTCACCCGCGCTGGTTGCTGCAGTCCGACGTGAATCGTCCAGAAGAAGATGAATCGGACGACGATTTATCGTGTCCCGCATTTTGAGTTCAGGTTTGCAATATGAGATCCGTGACACATGCTATACTGAATGGGTCTACAAAGTGGAGAACTGGTATGGACATTGCTGAGCGTGTGGTGGAGGCAATGAGCTCTCAAGGTACGCGATCATTTCTCCGTCTGGTAGAAGCGTTGCCTAAGTTTGGAGAATATGCATCTCAGGGTATTGTACCCCTACTTGACATTCTGCAAGAAGAAGATGCCCGCAATGACGACGACGGGCTCGAAAATGAAGGCGACGCTGGAGGGGTAGATTCCGACGACTGGTGTGTCCAGTTATCTGAAGGTTCAAGTGTACCTCCTACTCTGACGACCAATGCCAAGCAGAAAACCAGTGATTCGCAAGGGATTGATACTGGCACGGACACAGACCTCCAGGATTCAGATGCGAGGAACGTTAGCTCTGAAAACGATCAAGAACAATCTAGCTTTAACTTTGTCAACGCTGGGGCGGAGCTAATCGCTGAGAATGACTGAATTATTCGCCGCAGCCGTGAGATGGTATCATCTGGAAGCGAAGAAGAAACGCTGCCAAAATACGCCCCCTCACTTCCAAGACAGCGAAGTCTGCGAAGATGTACAACATCGCTACCAAGACCGCGAAGCCTGCCAAG
Source organism: Phytophthora hibernalis (assembly GCA_012656075.1). Lineage (NCBI taxonomy): Eukaryota > Oomycota > Peronosporomycetes > Peronosporales > Peronosporaceae > Phytophthora > Phytophthora hibernalis. The sequence goes on along the minus strand of JAAKBF010000070.1, from coordinate 122,787 downwards.
ATGTACAACCTCGCCGTGAAAGCTGCAATTTCAGACGACGCTCGTGCGAGGTCGGTAAAAAGACGAAACCGTTGGCGAAAGATCCCAACCCGTTGGTGAAAGACCCCAGCTGGTTGGTGAAAGGACCAGAGCCGTTGGAGAAAGCGGTGGTCAAAGATTGCAATGAGCACGCGAAATCTTCAGGACAACTGACCGTTCGGAAGAGGAGTAAGAACATGAATGACGATGATAGCGATGCAAACTCGTCCTCGGACAAAAGTACCCGGCGATTCGAAATCATCAAGAGTACAAAGAGCAAGGAACGCCCAAAGATTCGAAAGAAGTAGAAAAGAGAAGCAAAACGCATTCGAATGGAGGAGTCCAAAGAAATAGCAAACGCGTTGGTGCAAGGAACGCTCGTCCCCGTGAAGGATTTGGCTCTTGTGCGCAAGACCCTAGCATGCAGTTTCAACGTTGGGGACGCCCTTCCGTTCTACTGAGCATCACACAAGTGGAAGCTCCTCGTGGAAGTCGACGTCAATTGTGCAAATTGCGCGAAAACAAAAGATTCAACGCCAAGTGACCATTACTTTCCCGAAAAACTATCTGACTAAGTGTCTCGCTGGAATAAAAACGTATAGAAACTCGCTGCCAAGTGAGCACGACGCAGGCAAAATGGGGTTACGATCACGAAAATGGGAACATATTCTGAGAAAGACATACTTACGATGATACAATGGCAAGAAGAAACACCAAAACTAGAAGCAATTGACGATCTCGCGTCATGGACCCGTTTATCAAAGTTTTCGAGAGTGACGCTGCCTGTGCCGCTTAACATCTGTGCCAACGTGGACACGAAAGCTTGTGCCAAGCGCCTCGAAGTAATCAGTTTGAAGAACAACCTTACAACCCGCTTCGAAACATTCCAGTTCATGACATGGCTTCATTTCGGCGATCGGAGTGGCTCGATGAGGCATGCTTTATTCTCATACTCAGCTACTTGATGGAGCAGAACGACGATATGTTGGCCCAAAGGACTATTGGGCCCGTGAACCCACTATACGCACGAATGGGTGACGACGACACCAAGCGAGATCTGATCCAATCTACGGCGCCATTTCAGAGGGGAAATCAAGTGGTTTTCCTTCCTGTCTACATTGGTCGGGTATTGTTTTCGACTTGATTAACAACAAGCTAGTGTTTTTTATTCTATGCAAACGAACAAGAACTACCGGGCTATGGGAAAATTGTGAATGGGTTCTTTGGAGAATACAAGTCGGGGATCGGTCAGATTCGTCAGAAGGCGCCGCGACAAGAAGACACAAACAGTTGTGGACCTCTCTCACTACTGTTTTTCGAGTGCATGGCCCGCGGAATGCAGTCCCGAATGCGCAGCCACAAATCATCCCGTACATCCACTTTCGCTACATGTTTCTATCTAGCAAAGGTGCTTTCTGTCAGAATCCGGATGGTGGTGTTTCAACGTCCGAAGAGGAGTCGGAAGATGAGTCGTAATCGCGCACTATATATCAATACATTTAAATGACTTGCTTGGACAAGATGTCTACTCTATAAGTTGTACGTGCCACTTCTTAATCTAACTTGGCGCGCTTTAACCCGGCAACCTGCACGTTGCTGTCCAGCAACGTGGCGTGCTGTCGACGATACTTCCTGTCGACATGTGCAGATCGGCGGTTGTGAGCGACTGGACGGGTGTGAAGCCTGATAAATACACCACAGCGCAAATAAACTCCATCGGCGTCACGGCGCATCTGTGCCTCCTCCAACCGGTGGAAATCCACGGACACGCACCACAAGTAGGTTCACGGTGCCTGCTAGTCCAGCTCTTGTGGGCAGCGATGGGCGTCGTTATCTGTGTTCAGCCTGCTGGAACGTCCTAGGAGCTGACACCCTGTTCTAAACGCATTCACATGGGCAGTTGGTGCACGTCGAGAAGAGACTTCAGAATAGAGCAGTCCACGCGCGCACACGAAGTCCGCACGGCAGGCAGAAACCAATTTTCACCAAGTCTTTTGTTACATTCGTATCGCAGTCGCGCAGCCTCACCAAAATCTCTACAAATGCCAGCAAACGTAGAGAAAACCGATCGTACCTAGTGTGATAAAATACGCGTACTTTAATTCGTTGGTGACTCGATGGTGGGTCCACCAACGAAACGACCCGCTTTGACCAAAGACTTGGTGACCTCGTTGGTGAAATTAGTCCCGGTTATGCAATCTCGTTGGTGACTCTAACACGGCTCAATTTATATTGTACAAATTCGGCAAAGCAGCTGCACACGTCGATTTGCTGACAAGCTTTGTCACAAGACTGCCCCACGTTCCAGACACGAACATTTCCCTGTTTCTTGTTCCGCATGCTGAAGCTTAGGTATTATGACGCCTCCTTGTTAAGGTACATGTACTTAAATAACTCCTCAGGGTTCACTCACTGTCTTCACTGTGGAGGCATTGGCGGTTGCAGAACCTGCGCGTTTTTTTGACGTGTTACTTTTGACGTGAAGGAGATACGACAGTAAAACACTACAATATCACATTTTCTAGAGTCACGTACACAGCTCGTTACTGCATGGGTGATGCACTGGACTCTTGCAAACCTGCACGGAGATGTCTCAATCAATCTTTGTACACCTCATTGATTGTTTCTCGTACGAAGGTAACCGAGGAATGCAATACGTGAGGACGGAGGAACAGGAGAACGCAGGACCACCCATCGTGCGCGGCCTTTGAGTCCTTCAAGATCTCTCAGGACAGTAGTATTAAAAGCACTGCTGACGCTGTTATCATTATCATTTATGTTAGTATTGCTTTTGTAATACTAACACATACTAATGGGCTCAGTACTACCGAACCCAGTGCTTGCAGCGCGCCTGCACTCGGAAAGCAGAAATGTGAAGTCGTCGACAAGTGTATCAGTGTACAGAGAACAGAGAATAGAGACTTACCAGGGCTTCGTCAACTTACTTGCTAGGGAGGAAATGTCAAAACACTGTAGAAAACGCGCTCAGCACTGCAATAAACCTGCTGGCACTTTACCGAGACAGTCCAGTTGCGAGCAGACGCGACGCGTCATGCGTGGCAGTATTCATGGGGTTGTGATCAGTCTGGTCCAATTCGATATGACTACCTGGTAGTATTCGCTTGTGGCCCTCTCGCATATCGCATCACGCCTCGCCTCGCCTAGCGAAGATGGCGGCGCTGCCGCCGGCCGTACCGACACCCCAAGACCTCACACGGACATCGGACCACATCTTACCTGTACGGCTGTACGGACCCTTTCGCATGCTCCTCCTGTGCGCCGCCGCCCAGGACTCATCCAGAGATGTGAAATGACCCGAAAGGGCGGCCGGCAGGCTGCCTTTGGGTTGTGTCGGCGATACTGCTGGTGGACCCTACTGCTGCACCCTGGTTACCAACCTTCACTTTGGATGATGTGCAAAGCGGGCGGCGCCAACAGCCATGGCGCCAGAGTCCATGTGGGGACTCTGACGGGCGAGGTGAAGAAGGAAAGCTCGCGCAACAGAGCTTAACGCGAGAGCCGATGGTTGGACGCGCATGAAGCGCAGGCGTATGGAATCGGTGGGTGTGTATGGTATCTGACAGTTTCGTGCAACATAGAGGTTCACGTTGCCCTGCACAACGGTTTAGTGTGCTACAGGGCTGGATGCCTTCAGTATTGAATTTGGTAAGAATCCAGTCCCTGGTATTATATTGACTGTTGATGTATCGTGTTTCTAGCTGATCACTGTTTTTGTATGTTATACCGTGGCTACAGCTTGACCGCTGATGCGAGGACGTCCCGGTGGCTGCGAGTTAGCTTGAGCACGATCCCTCTTGTTTGTTCCACGATAAAACAGCGTCTCGCGGCCGGTTGCGTCTACTGTGCCCACCGCACCAAGCGCGAAGAGGACGTGGACACAAGAGCCGTGCTTCATGTTGAAGCGACACGGGCACATACGAGTCTGAACGTCGACCTCTCACCCACCCGTCGGCATCCCATGCCACTCCATCTTCGCTGTCTGGATGTTGAACTGGGCTGTGGTGGGGAGGTTCTCTCGTGAGCGGTGGTCGAGGACATCAAACACCCTCGTCACCGGCAGCGCCATCACATGCATGCAGTTTGTCCGCTCGAGGGATGGCGCTTCGGCAAGAAGGAACTCGATGCTACTGCGCTCGTATGTTTTCTCGTATAGAAGCCCGTCCCGCGTCAGAGCGCGCGCACGTCGTGCAAGGCGGTCGGTGAAAGTCGTTGCAGTCGCGAACGACTTGGCGCGCACGCTCTCCCCACTGCAGTATCATGAGCTGCTCAATAGCGGCATTAAACGTCTCGCAGGGGTTGTTCGTGGTGGCGAAACCAGTAGGTGTGTGGAAGCATTGCCAACGCTTCACACCCTCGTCCAGCCATACTTTCTCAAAGTAAGCAGCAAATTTATAAAAGCTGTGACCACTTTGCCCACTCACTTTTCACGTCCTCTAGCTTTTGCTGATACTCAACGTCACTAGCAGTAAAGTGCAGCTCGTGAACGTGACTCATCACCATTGCGGCGACACTTGAGTCAAGACACCGTGTCTTTTCGTAGACTTTCTTGGTCACATGGTGTAACGGGGCTAGAGCCACGCTATATAGCTTGCACTGTAGAGTGCTTTGAGGAAGCTTGGTTAAGACGAACGTCCGAGAAGGACGTGCGGGATTTAAGGTTAAAATGACTCTGTTATTAGGAGTAGACCCTGGCGGAAGGCCAGGGCCATTGTGGGCCACCCAACTGGGGGTCCCTCTCTAATAGGCTAAAACTAAGATATGTAATTGCACTTCTGACCAATCAGATAGTGCTAGGTCACTGTCCCCTTTTGACGAATGGGAGGACAGAACCTCTAAATGTAGATATGACAGAATGATACGGAGGCCCGTTTCACATGGAAAAGCACATTAGAAAGCGAAAGGTGGCGTTGGTACCAAACACCTCTTGAAGTGCATTCCGCTGCGCGCGATCTGCGTCTCCCATGACATACTGCACTTGCAGAATTTTTCCAGTCAGCAGCTGATATATTTTGCACATACTGAAAGTACTTCGGTGTACTGGTCTTGAGTCTCTTACGAGACAATAAAGACAGCTAGCAGGTGGAAGTGCCTATGACACGAGACTGAGTGCAATTTTCTCCTGGAGTCACCCAGTGAATGCTGACCTGGAATTATCCTGATATTTGATTGGCTATGGACAATTTATCGGTACTGGTTATGCGCCTTGCGCAAGTATGACATGGAATTCGGCTGTGTTCCGCGGAGCGGTGCAGTCAGGCTTTAAGATTCGCCCTTTAGATTTGGAAGACTGCGGTCAGGATCTGAAACTCTGAACGCAGATCTATGTCTAGGTCGCCCCCGTCCTTAACCCCTTGCACGCGGAGGGGCGACATGGATGTGATACCAAAAACCCTTATGCTGTTCAGAACAGCATAAGGAATCGTATGAGTTATAGTATGCCTTAGTTTATTCAAGTAGTTTTTTTGACTTTTCGCACGGCTTGTTGCTAAGCTCCCCGGTAATAATCCCCGCAAAGAGGCTGCGTCGTGTGACACGCTTTATTAAACCAATCACGACAGGTCCCGACTTTCTGAATTTTGAGATTCGTACGCGTGCCACGAGCGCCATATTGCTTTCTGCACGAGACCAAGACGACTAAGAAGCGCAACCAGAGCAAGCCGTTGTTTCTGACAGAGAAGACACGTACACAAGAAGATGCTACATGCATTTAATGCATTAAAAGCTCTGAAGCGAAGCGAGGATTTTATCTACTCTGTAACTAAACCTCTGTCTCGAATACGATTAGCCTTATGGCGCGAACTCTCCTTTTGCCACGCCATGTGCCAAATCTGCAAGCAGATGAGCGTCTCGTTCTTTGCGTGTCCGCGAACCTTGTTGCACAGCGTAACCAAACCGCGCTTGCCATGAGAACACTGCGGGCAGAAGAAGGTTGAGGTCCCTCCTCTCTTCTTTCCATGGGGCTTGTAGAACGAACACACCTTGCATTGGCGCTGCCGCAGACGCTGCTCACCGTTGTTCATGCGCGAATCGGTCGTCTGAGCGAGAGTGTGATCTCCATTCACATCAACTGGTGTCTCACTTGACCCCTGCGCAGCAACGTCAGATCTTGTGTTGGTGAAGCTGGCTTCAGTCTGTTCGATCAGCTCTTGGTGTAGTCTGGCCAGGAACTCGAAGTGTGAATTCTTCCTCTTCTTCTTCTCCCACAGCTTCCTGTAGATGATGTACGCATTCACAAGCGCCATATCCACAAGGCCAAGAAAGAGACCTTTATAGTATTTACTGAACCTGCAGACCAGAACAGCATAAGTGAGAATTCGTAGCAACTCCTTGTCAGCATATTGTTGTCAACCGCACATTATTGCCATCTTCATCGAGTACGCTTGCAGGCGTAGCTGATCATGACGATCGATGCCTCCCATGTAGCGTTGATACTCCGCAACCAGTCCTGGACAGGGTACATCGCTTTGGGACCCTCTCTTCTCCCGTCTCCGAACTGTGGTCGGCTCTGCCGTCACTTGTGAAGCCACGAAGTACACGATGGTGTTGTCTGCCCACATCAGTGTCACAAGTCCCTGGTTTGATTTGGCCACTGCCATTGGGAAAGAGCCACGTGGTGTTCTGGCTTGTCGTTTCTTCTTCGGGTACGTCAGCGCATCGCACCAGCCCTTTCGGTCAATCTGCATAGTGCCGATGTAGTTGAACCCCATTGTCCGGAGCTGCTGCGCCAGAGGTATGGACGAGTAGTAGCGGTCTCCAATCACCAACCGACGCCCTTCGTCTGGCATCCCACGAAACACACACGCAATGTTACGGATCACAGCCGCTGGACCGTTCTTGGTGTCGATAGATTGATAGCCTTCAGTATCACCAGCCCTCCCGATGTCGAGCTCAACCCTGCATTTGGCCAAACGATGACATGTCAGTTTACCATCTCGAGAGTAAACCCATCCTGTCAGCATACGTACCGCTTGCAATACCCAGTCTCAGCGCAGCAAGTCATGACACACTTGGAGCCCCATCGATGTGGCTTGTCTTTCATGAAGGTCCTCGTAGGGTTTCGGCGGTTGTGAGACGGAAGGACACCTTCGTCAATGGCAATGCGCGATCCAAGTACATACCCCTGCTTGAAGCTCTTCTCTAGAACCGACAGAACGGAACGAATTTTCCAAGCTCGATCCGTTGTGGCTGCGGGGTCCTCGTTGTCAGTAAAATGGATAAATCGTGAAATCTCTCGAAACCGGTCACGCGCCATCGCTTTGCCGAAAGTTCCCGCAGGTAGAACACCGATCCCATCCGTTTGCCAGTGTTCATCCATTTGCTTGCAAGGCCGAAGCGCATGAGCGAGCATCAAACCAATCCATTGTAAAACTTCGTGAGGAGCAATCTTCTGAAATTTCTCAAGCTTCCTTCGTAATGTAGCTTTACTTCTCTGTGCGCGGTGAGTGACACTGCTTTCTCTCTCTTCTGCCTTTTGGAGTCTTGCCTCGAGGGTTTGCTGCCAGTAGAGATGCGTCTGGGCTGCCACTTGTCGCCTAAAGGTCTTTGGGAGGAAGTAATAGAAGAGCTGAAGCGGGGATTTGGAAGCCGGCATGATGTCTTGTGATGGCCCGCAGTACCCTTCGTACATCTTGTCCACAACTGGGTCTGCGACGATCTCTGCTTCAACGTTGTCGGGAAGCACATCCCAGCCGTCCACCTTCATTTGGTCCAGTTGCTCATTGTTGTACACCTCAGAAGAACCTGTCGGCATAACAAAACCGTTACAAGCTGTTCAAGTCAGACTAGACCACGACAGCGCATGCTCACCTTGTACACTCATGTGCCAGCGCTCGCGTTCATCGGCATCCTTCAGACCGGCGAGGTGGCGTAGTCCTTGCTGTAAACTTTCGGTCTTGCTCGAATCGGCGTCACTTGACTCACTATCTGAGTCTATGCTAGAAATAGCATCCGCCGAGTCAACGGCGCCCTCGCCATCACTTTCCAGTACAGTCCCACCGCGTGGATCACCAACATTTGGGTCGAAAACATCAGTGTAGCCAAGCGACAACGGCAGTCTACCCCCGGTTCCTTGCAGTACTTGGCGAGTGCTCTCACCGACGGCAGGATCATCGTCTTCGTCCTTCTGCTCTTCATCACGTCTCCCCACGCCTTCGTCAGAATCCGGATCTTCTTCATCATCATTTTCACTCCCGGCATCGTTGTCAGGCTCGTACGTCTCGTCTTCGGAGCCAACGTTCGATTCCGTGTCGCTTTCAGTATTTTGAGAAGATGCACTCAAACCATTGGCTGGAGAAACGCCCTCGTCAACCCTGGCGTCAGTAACGCCCTCACTGCTTTCTTCTTCGACTACAGCATTGAGCTCTTCATACGGAGTCGATGTCGCGCCAGGAGGAATGTCACCAGCTACAGTTGTCGTGTCTGGACCGGCGGCCGACGCGGCGTTCGTGTCAGCAGAGCTGTGGTGTCCATGTCAGCATTATCGACTTGCATGTCATCCACGTCAGCATTAGCTCCACCGCTATTCCGCCCCGGTCAGCATAGGTGCTTAGCGTGGCCACCATGTCAGCATTGCCTACAATGATAAGTCAGTATACCACACGGTACGTCGATGTCAGCATAAACACAGAAATTATTACCCTCCGGGGAACGTGGCTTGTCCGTAGGAGGCAATACTGTCCTTCCGTCGCTTTCTATAGCCCGATGAGCCACATCACGCTAGCCAGCACTACAACAAACCGTAAAGACATCACACTTACCCGTGCTGTTCTCATCGCCCCATACGTTACCAAACGCTGCTATGTCTCGGCGGCGTAGCGCGGCATCTGCTTCAATCTGCTTCTTCGTCCGCTTCTTGGGTGGTTTCGGGACCGTTGCTTTCGAAGGTTTTGCAGACGCAGATGATCGGGTCGCATGTTTCTTGGCCGCTATCTTCGTTGCCGACACAGGTGCTGCGGCTCGACGTTGGCGCTTGGGCCGAGGGGGCGCTGCGTCTTGTGAGGAGCTGCGGACTAGCGTACATATTATACATATCAAGATAAGCTACAGATATGTAAACACAACACGATGCGGCGAACCGCACTTACTGGCATGAGCATCCGTGCGCACCAGCACATTGGCAATCTGTAGCCGTCGACAGAGCTCTTTGTCCTCGCGCACGTAGGCCAGTAGCTCGTCCTCGCCCTTGAAAAAGTCGACGCCCTGTGTACCGCCCTTCAAAGTGCGTCCAGGCTTTAGGTAGTTTGCAAACACACTAAATAGAGTTAGTATGATGAGAGCAAGAACATGGTACTCGGTCCATACGCACTGAATCTGAATCTTCGTAGCAGGATTCCACGACCAACCCTGGGAGCGAAGGCGGGGCCATATGTCCCGGAAGTCCATAGCGTAGGCCATCGCGCTTGTGCTCTGCCGCTCGACATCCAAGAATGAGTGGTTTAGCGGCTGAGCGCAGAGGGGAACCGATTTTTGGCTGATTTTGGAGAAAAATGAGCCTGCTCCTGCGTACGGTACTTCGGCCCAGCTGGTTGGGTAGCCAATAGCAGCAACGCTCAGTATTACGTGGACCAATTAGATCTTCTTAACTTGTGGGAAGGGACGATGATCCTGCTTTCCGGATTTAGAGGTATAGTAAAACCAAGTAGTTCTTATGCTGTTCTGAACAGCATAAGACCGTTTGCCGACCCTTCGCGTGCAAGGGGTTAAGCGGATTAACCCAATCTGGAGTTGAAAACGCCCATGCAAACGTATTGTATGTGGTGTCCCGCCTCGCTTAAAGTCTGAATGCAAACATACCCGTGTACCCGGAACTCGCCGTGCCTACAAATACCGAGTGAAGCAGAAAACCAAGAAAAGAATGCCGTGTGAAGCCTCTACAGTGAGTGTACCTTTGGTCGCAAGACCTTGGATGCACTTTAGTTCCTGGACGCAGATCGTCCCTCAACGCAGATACCTGAGCGTGCAAATTATTATGTGCGCCCAAGTTCATCCTGCTCTGTGAGGCCGCACACATCGGTTTCAAGTTATATCCAGGTTCAACAACCCTGAGTGTGGGTGGAAAACACCTGCGTTGAGGATATCAAGAATCCAGCAAACAAAAAGACACGGCCCCTTGAAGATGGGAAGATCAACCCACAAAGTGTCAACGTCAACATCCAGTATAATCAAATCAAGTCAAAGCAGAAGATCGCGATGAAGGAACACAGAAGAACACAGAAGAACACGGAAGAACATCATCGAAGAACGAAGACAACAAGATACCATTTACGAATAGCTAGCGATAGGCTAGTAAAGATAACAATCAGAGTTCGTTTACCCCCTACTACACAAGTCGCTCAAAGAAGGGCTTCTGACAAGCGGGAAACGGGTCCGCCGATCAGTTAAGGACGGTTCAGTATGGGACTCCCTAAAAGATTCAAGTCCAGTTGTGAGGGATCATTCACGTAGGTGTCTGACGTGATCCTTGCATTCCATTTTCTAGTTGATCCCGCTGCGTGTACGGTAAGGGCGGTGTTTCATTTCATATTGACAAGACCTTCTTGGGTGATTAGTAGCAGTCATCCCCAGGAATATTTGATAGACTGCGTTCAAGGTTGGATTGTATTTGTGTGTGTTATTTCCCTCATCTGAGGGTGGTGCGCGTGTGAAAGGGCTTCAGGGTTGACCAGTACCCTGAACGCTGCCCTAGTTGACTGGCGTTCAGACCCACCGCTCAAGGGTCTATAAGAATAATTAGCGGCTGTTTGTTGTATAGAACTCTGTATTTGTATGGGTTATCTGAAAGTGGTGTTTCTTCTGGGTTCTCGGATCCGGATTCAGACATTGGAGAAGTGCGTTGAGGAAGTGAACGTCGCGTCCGACATTTTCAAGGCCTATTTGTATTGGACAACTCATTTGGTGGCAAATCCAGGCTCCCGAATTCATCAACGCCGATAGGGATTACACAAGGTGCCACGCCACTCTGAATCGCGGTTTCAAGGAACTGCGTTCAGGGTTCACCCCGAGGCTTAAGTTTCAGGACTAAGTTTGGGCTACCGCTATACACTTGGGCGAGAAAGTTTCATCGACTTCGTCACACCTAGCTCTATCAGAGACACCCACAACAACCACTGGATACCCTACCTGGGACAGCTTGTAGGTGGCGTCCACATGCAAGATGAAAGAATCCGGATCTCTGTCTGCATCGCGGAGCAACGTTTTCGTCGTCATGTCCACCACAAATGCATCTTGATCAGTTCCGTTCCCAACGATAGGTCTTCCTTGCCCATCGTTGCACCACGAGAACGTAAACGCCGTTGTCTCCTCTTCCTGGCCGGTGTATCCGCCCGCTTTAATCTTTAGGCGGACAGCGCCGAGCAGGTCGCTACCACCGAGAGTGCCCACCATGTAATTGTGGACGAAGCGTTGGACTAGGCATCGACGCTTCGTCCAAGTTGAAACGCCTCATGAGGCCATGCCAGACCCTCAGTGGACGGAGTCCTTGTGCCGCCCAGTCTAGAGCCACTTCCTTCATAGCCGAAGAAAGCTTCGGCTTCGGCGATGAAAGAACTGGCGTAGCGTGGGCGTAAATATCGTCCACATTCACCACATTCAACGTCTGGCACGTCCTCACACATCCACGTCACGGGCATTTCACGCTGTGCCCAGCCACCGTGCATGCATCGAAGGTGCAGGCTAGTAGCTGGACTCGCATCCCGTGAGGCGCCGCAACCGTTCAGATGCAGCACTGCACCATGTCGCTCTTGCTGATTTTGAAGCTTTAAAGGTCTCCAGGAGGATGTCCGCGTCGGAGCGCGGAAGCGCGATAGCGAGGTTGACCCAGGGGTGGTAGCGGGGCATGGCTTAGAGGGTTGATTCGGTCGGTATTATAGCTTGGTGGAGTGTAAGGGAAATGACTGGTGAAGGCGGATTTTTTGGTGAGTTTGCGTGTTTCTATTGGATGAAAATCAAAATTTGGAGTTTTTAAATTGGCCGATATTGATGTGAGTGCTGCAATTTCGTTTTCAGTGATGTCAAACGATTGGCAGTATTAGATATGCATGTTGAGTGGAGCTCAGGTTCGCACCGTGCCGGCCGGAGGTCGTGGTCGCGGTTTGCCGCGCCCAACGACCTTGCCATAATCACACGGGCCAAAAATCAACAATGACGTGACAGCTCAGCGGCTGGAATGCTGTTCAGCATCGGCATGCTACATGTAGTCTGAATTAATTATCGCAAAGCTTCTTGTCTTGTAGCCCTTTCTCGTGCTCACACGTCACAGATTTGTTGTCAACGTTGTATACGCAAACCGTTTATCTACCAATCACAGCCGGGTATCCGTTTAATCACTGACGTCACAGGCTCAATGATGTCTACCCCAAAAATATGCTGCTGTCCCTGGATGAGTAACCAAAGTTCACTCAACCAAAGTTCACTCAGCAAGTTGCCACCTCACCGTCAAGCAAAGTTTTCCCTCAATCTTCAGCCATGGCCGCCATCACCGCCGACTACAAGCTCTTCACGCCTCTGAAGCTCGGCGACGACCTCGAACTCAAGAACCGCATCGTCTTCGGACCTCTTAGCCGCGGACGCGCCAATGCCGACCGTGTGCCGTCTGAAGACAACCAACTGTACTACGAACAGCGTGCGGGTGCCGGACTCATCATCTCGGAGGCTACCGCCATCTCTGAGCAAGCCTACGGCTGGTACCACGCCGCCGCGTGCTACACGGAGGCCCACGTGGAAGGCTGGAAGCGAGTGACCGAGCGTGTGCACAAGAAAGGAGGCAAGATCTTCCTGCAGATGTGGCACATGGGTCGTCAAGGTCACACGAGCTTCAACCCCAAGGGTGAAATTGTGTCTGCATCGGCTGTACGTCTCGAAGGTGGTCACACCCGCAATGCCAACTACGAAACGTCCGACTACGAGACTCGCGTGCGTTGGAGACGGACGAGATCCCCGGAGTGGTCGAGTCCTACCGTCACGGAGCCGAGTTGGCACTGAAGGCGGGTTTTGATGGAGTGGAGATCCACGCCGCCAACGGGTACCTGATTGACCAGTTCTTGCAGTCGTCCACCAACAAGCGCACGGACAAGTATGGAGGTTCGTTCGAGAACCGCGCACGTCTTCTGCTGGAGATCGTGGAGGCTGTCAAGACGGCCGTACCGTCGCACCGTATCGGTGTGCGTCTCGCCCCCAACGGAGCGTTTGCTGGAATGGGCAGCGAGGACAACTACGAGATGTTCAAGTACACAATGGAGCGTCTGAGCACGCACGACCTGGGCTATCTTGCCATTCTGGACGGGTTTGGCTTCGGCTACACGGACAAGTCCCGCCACATCACTGCGTTCGATGCCAAGACGGCGTTCAAGGGCCTCGTCATGGCCAACAACAACTACTCGCGCGACCGTGCTGAGGGTGCGATTCGCACGGGAACCGTGGACTTTGTGGGCTTCGGACGTCTGTACATCTCGAACCCCGACCTGGCGGAGCGTTTCCAGAACGACTGGCCGCTGAACCCGGAAGCCGGCCACGAGGTGTACTACAACTCGGCTCTGGGAGGCAAGGGCTACAACGACTTTCCGTTCTACAAGGAAGAGCTCAGCAACTAGATTCGATGTGTTTGCAGCGCCCAAGTAAAGGTTCCTTGACAAGAATTACTACATAGTAGTATTTCGTTGCGAAACTTCAAAAGTGTTGGCGCCTTCATCCAGTGCTGAATGGGGTGTTCGTTGAGCTCCCTATTCCTCTTACCCATTACGCTTACACTCAGAACCTCGACGCACTCACTCAACTCGGGGTTTTGTCCGGTTAACGTTAAAAGTCAATTCCTAGCTGTAAGCCCATGCGGATCAGAATAATGCTTAGTTTATATTTGAACAAAGTTGAAATTTTGTGCAAAATAATGCTGAGTTTTGTATGAGCGAAGTTGAAGTTTGTGTGGTGACGAACGAGTACCTGACGAAGTTCTCATTTGCTTTCGAATAGGTTGGTTTATATTGGTTTCGGTTTCGCCCGGGTACTGCATGCTTAGTCCTTTCGTAAAAGTAAATGTGCTGCATTGATCATTGCTATCTCGGCTCCTTTGTTGTCAGCCCTCAAGGGCCCAATGAACAAGCTGTAACACTATGCGTGCTAACGAGTTGCACAATGAAAACTACCCCCTATCGGATACCGGTAGCAAAGTGGTGTCCCTTTGTGCCGTCGGCTAACACTGCAGCAGCAGCTCACCACCTTACCACGGAAGCTCCGGCTCGGGATACGCGGGTCCAGGTTGAAAAACTTGCCCGTGCTCTCGGGGGCCAGTTTGGCGATAAGGTCGGTCATGGCTGCCACAGAGTCCGTTGGTTTCAGCGTGGCCTTGCCCGCAGTCATGTCAGTGTCCACGTAGCCAGGGTGCACTGACACGGCCACGATGTTGCTCTCGCGTAGCTCAACTGCCAGCAAGCGAGTGATCATGTTGAGCGCGGCCTTGGACGACGGGTACCCGTAGCCGAATTGCTTGTAGAAGGAAATCGAGTCCTTCGTGCAGCTGGCGATGCTGCCCAGGAGCGACGAGAGCTGCACGACGAAAGCGTTGCTGCGGGCCTTCGCCGCGAGCTCCAGATTGGGCAACAGTGTACGCGCCACGAGGAACGGTCCAACCGCGTTCACTTCGAACTGGCGCATGAGCGCGCTCTTGGTACCGGACGCGAGGTCGCTGGGGAGAAGGACCCCGCGTTGTTGATGAGTAGGTCAATGGCGATGCCCTCGAGTTGGTGAGCCGCCTCGACAATCGAGGCCTCGTCGCTCGTGTCCATGGAGACGATCTTGAACGGGGCAAGCGCTGCCAGCTGCCCATTGCAAACAACCGTGTGAGCGCCCACAAGCATATAAACCTTAACCTTTTATGGATGGAAGATACAGTATCATACCTCTTCCGTGTTGCTGTTGGGGCGTGCCGTGCCGATGACGTTCCATCCAGCCTTGATGTAGTGCTCGGCAAAGGTAAGGCCAATGCCGCGCGTGCTGCCCGTGATGAGAACCGTCTTCTGGGTGGGTGCCATGGTCGGTGGGTGGAGTGGTCGGTTTCTTGCTGAGGGGTGTCAGGCTTGAAGTGTTTTGGAGAATGGAGTGGTGAGCTCAAGGTTTGCTGTGTCACCGAACATCATTCGTGTAGTGATGTTATAGCGATCCTTTCACGGAACGATGCATCATCATTTCGTGACAATCTTAATTTGTGATTGTTCAGCTAAGGTATCCAACCACTGCAACCAGAGGTCGGAGACAAGGTAAGCTACAAAGCTAAGGGTTTCGTTGATTTTTACGTCTAAAGCTGGGCACCCTAGTTATCCAAACGCGCGGCGACTGTCCAAAGCGGCCCAACAAGTTGTCCGCCACTTCACAGACAACGCAGGGCGAGCTGGTCGATGCCAAGCTGTTCGAAAGCGAGCTGGTCGGTCACGAATCTTGTCAGAACTCACTCGCCACATTAAAGTTGCGCATTTTTTTGCGCATTGCAAATAGGAGTCTGTTTGGGTTGCCACGAATATTGTGCTTTCGTCAACATTATCGGAATAATGCTGGGATTTGTATGAGCGAAGTTGAAGTTGTCCCACTGCAAATACCACCGACGCACGCTTAGCTGAAACCATCAACATCAACAGCTAGACTATCCGATAGCTCTAGCTTAGCGCGGCAATGCGCAACTTGATAGCGTCGGGAGTGTTCTGACGAGATTCTCGACCGACCAACCCGCTTCAACTGCTAATAATAATAATAAAGGGGCGAGGTGGATTGTGTTACTTGTCATTGACCGACCCCGCTTTCAACTGCTTGGCGTGCTTCGACCAGCTTGGCCAGCGTCTGTGCCGACATCGTCTGTCCATCTATCCGAGAACAGTTGTGGCCTTGTCAGCTGAGGGGATGTCCATGTGCCCCGAATTGATCGGTAACTTAGTTACTCGTATTAATACATGCACCTTACATGGTGTCCGAACGGCGAAAAGGATATGTAGTACATGTACCGCCTGGGTCTCCGCATACTTGCCGAAGACCTGGTCATCATCCCGTCTCACATGTCAACTCGCAGCAAACACTACTACAGACTAGAGGGTGCGCTTCGAGCAGTCAACCTCGATCGGAGTCGAGTTAGCTGGCTGACTGAAGCTCATTTCCAAATCTCCTCACTCGAGTGCACATTCAACAGACAGCAAGCGCGTTCAAGAGCAAGCAAGGTTCTCACAAACTACAAACGTAAACAATGTTCATCAGCAGCAAGATCACCGCCCTGTGCCTCGTCGTCGTGGCCCTCTCAAACGGAGTATACGCGAAGGAAGAGGCGGCCCAGACCTTCGGACTTCTTGGCGCTGGGCTACACGGTGGTGCGGGACTGTACGGCGGAGCTCGAGTTGGCGCAGGCTTGTACGGCGGAGCTGGAGCTGGTGCAGGATTGTACGGCCGAGGTGTCGGTGTCGGCGTTGGTGGTGTTGGAGCCGGTGTGGGTGGATACGGCAACGGCTACGGCAACGGCAATGGCTACGGCGGTGCTGGAGTAAGCGGGGGCGTCGGTGGCGGTGTTGGCGCTGGAGTAGGCGGCACCGCCGGTCTTGGCGGAAATGCTGGCGCTGGGGTTGGAGGCTCCGCCGGAGCTGGTCGCGGTGTGAGAGGTAATGCTGGGGTTGGTGGAAGCGTAGGTGGAAACGTTGGTGTTGGTGGAATCGCTGCTGGCAACGCTGGTGAGGGAGTGGGCGGTGGAGTGAGCGGAACTGCTGGCGTGAGTGGAACGGCCGGTGTGGGCGGGACCGCTGGTGTTGGCGGCGGAGGTGCTAATGCAGGTGTCGGTGGTGGCGCGAGCGGAACTGCCGGTGTAGGCAGAACTGCCAGCGGAGGTGCTAACACTAACACCGGTGGAGCTGCGACAACAAACGGAAACGGTGGCGCCAAGGCTAGTGCGAGTGCCACGACCTCTGGCACCGGAACGTCCGGCACGGGCGCTGCAGCCCAGAAGGGGTACCGCAAACTTCGCTCGGAGTGAACTAATGAGCGTCCGTCCCATCGGAACTCACTCGAGCCTCTGTTGATTGCTGTCGATGAGTTTGTTCAGTCCTGTCGTAAAAAAATAAATGTGTTGCATTGGCCATTGCTTTCTCGGTTCTTTTGTTGCCTCCTCGATAGCGCCAAGTCACGCTGGGGATTAGCAACAGCACAACGAATAGACTGCAACGCTATGCGTACATGCACTAATAACGAAGTGCACGATGCAAATCACTCAGAATGGTACTTAGCAAATGTTAGCGTGGGAGTGCTGCCCTTTGCGCTGTCGGCTAACACTGCTGCATCAGCGAATCCCTTACCACGGAAGCTCCGACACGGGGATCTGCGGGTCCAGGTTGAAAAACTTGCCCGTGCTCTCGGGGGTCAGCTTGGTGATAAGGCCGGTCACGGCTGCCACGGAATCCGACGGCTTCAGCGTGGCCTTGCCTTCGGTCATGTCAGTGTCCACGTAGCCAGGGTGCACTGACACAGCCACGATGTTCCTCTCGCGAAGTTCGACTGCCAGCAAGCGAGTGATCATGTTGAGCGCGCTTTTGGACGACGAGTACCCGTAGCCAGCTTGCTTGAAGAAGGCCGCGGTGTCATTCGTACAGTTCTCCTCTAGACCGCAGATAAACACGGAGGTTTACGCGTGCCGAACACCCCGTAGACCTAACGGACGTGTGTTCCCTCGTTCCAGTCCCTTTCTTCACGAACGGCATGGCATGCGTACACAGAAATTTTCTGCTCTATTTATCCCACGACTCAGAAAGTAGATTTCCGCCTGTGCGCGTACGGCGTGCGCGCTTGTTCTTCTTTTCAGAAGAAGTCACCTTGGCCGCCTCTTTCTTCACAAACAGGCTCGTACTCCTGTGCCTGCTTGGCACTCTCCATCTACGGGCACAGCCGAAGGCAGTGCCGGTCAAGGAACTGGCGGAAGTCCAGTCTCTATGGACTTGGGCCTGGCCGAGCAGAACGACATCCGCTGCTTCGGCTGCGGCAAAGTCGGGCACATGAAACGTGCCTGTCCTGCGGGCGGACAAAAGAGGCGTTTCCCTCATCGCCCTTCTGGTCCCAAGGGTCGTTGGCAGAAGCCGCGATCCCAAGGCTAGGGAACGCAGGCAACCAGTAGGGGCGGGGCGCCCTGCTGGGGAAAGACTAAGCTTTCATGAGAGGTGCGCGGATGGCGCGCACCATGGAGGTTTAGCCCTGAGAGTCTTTGTACTCTCACGAGAAAGCAAAGGCAACGGGCAAGTCTCAGTCAGATTTGCGAACGGGTCTGTGGTAAGGTCCTTATGGATCTTGCAGTCAAGTTTGAAGACTTCGACTCGACTGAACGATTCCTCGGTCTTCGTTTCGTTTCTCAGTGAGGTACTTTGATGTCATTTAGCTCTAGACTAACGACTTCCTATGTCCGTTCTGTAGGCTGCCTATTCATCAACCTCCAGCTTTAGCGTCCACCCGATGCGAGTTCGGGCTTTCACCGCAGGCTGTCCCCTAAGGTGCAGCCCCGCAACCCCGTACTTGGTTGCCAGTCCATATTCAAGAGTCCAGTGATTGACATCACCTTTCACCAACTCTTGAGCTCTCTTCCATTGATCCTGATGTATGCTGCCATCTCTATCATGGACTTGCCAGCTTTGACACGAATCCATGGCCTTATTCGCGAGTAGGTCAGCCGCTTTGTTAAACTGATTCGGACCCAATATTAGCCAATGAGAATATGCGACCGATAAATTGAACCAAGTACCGTGGTCTATGATTCATAGTATGAAGGGGGTCATTTTGCCCCGTATCACCATCTCCGTACCACTGTGCGGAAGGGACACCACCAGTGCTGGTAGTGACAGTACGATAAAAAACGTTTAAACAGTTTGGACTG
Source organism: Phytophthora hibernalis (assembly GCA_012656075.1). Taxonomy (NCBI): domain Eukaryota; phylum Oomycota; class Peronosporomycetes; order Peronosporales; family Peronosporaceae; genus Phytophthora; species Phytophthora hibernalis. Next base: position 103,877 of record JAAKBF010000070.1, on the reverse strand, counting down.
TACAGTTTAGACAGCGTGTACTAACAGTTTTTACGAACTCAGAGTGGTAATTACGCGTAAAAGTTGATTTGATATCAGTAAACCCACCGTGAGATGTGGGACTTCCACGGACTGAATGGGTGCAATTTTGAGCGCATGGGTACACTGTGCCACTTGAATGAACGGTCGTGGACCTCTGTTTATACGCGTCCGATCAAATAAACAGTCAAATGACGCGTTATTACGCGTTTTATGGAATAAACGTTTATACACCGTTGCCAGCACTGACACCACTGGTGTCACCAGTACAGTGATTTATGAAAGGGGTCGTTTTGCCCCCTTCATGACTTAACATCTTGGCTTGTATGGTTTACTTTAGTTAAGTCAAAACACCGCGTTCATGAAAGGGATAATAACATGGAGTCAATCTGAAAATGGTGATCCCTTTGTCGAGCCGGAAGGGTTTTCCTGGTACATTGTACCATCTCCCCTCGCAGCCAATCGCGCCGCACCCTCGCTTTTCAGCCAATCCGTCGACGCCAATCACTCCATTCGCCAAATGGTGCCATCATCCGACTACGTCTCCTCGTCCGCCATGCGCTACGAACAGCAGCCGCCGCAGCAGCCGAGCGACGACCGCCCCAAGTTCTTCATGCAGCCGCCCTACGGTCACTTCCTGCCGCAGGGCATCCCGCAGCACACGCCGCTAAAGTACGAGCCCAGCGCGCCCTACCTGCCGACGTACCAGGCGCCAGTCAACGTCGTCAACGGTAGTGACAATGACGCGCCGTCGTCGTCAAACGCTCGCGCGAGGAGCTCAACAAGAAGGAGAAGCAGCGCATGTTCAAGCTGAACGAACGCATCAACCAGCTGCGTGAACTGCTGGACGCCGCCGGCGTGCAGACCAAGAAGAACAAGCAGTCGGTGCTGGACAACACGGCGCACTTCGTCGAGAAACTGCGGACGGACCTGCAAGTCGCCCAGCAGAAGGCAGTGCGCGCTGAGAGACAAGCCGAGAGCTTCCGCGCGCAGACGCCAATTGGTCGAGGCGACAAAGTGCTGCGACATGCGTTCGAAAACACGTCGATGCCGCGGTTGGTCGTGGATCTGAACGGCCGCGCATTGGCCTTCAATTCCGCATTTGTGGAACACACGGGGCTGGCGGAGCCGACCTTGAAGAAGAAGAAGTCGCTGCGCCAGTTTGTGTGTGCGGACCTGGAAAAACTGGATAAAATCGTGGATAAAATCCGCCACGAGAAGAAGACCATGGGCGTCTTGGTGAAGGCGTGTGCGGCGGGCGGCAAGACGGTTGCAGTGAATTTGATTGCTGCGGTGGTGGTGGATGACAGTGGGGAACCTGTGAACATCGAGTTCAGTTTCATGGAGAAACTGTTGGCTACGAAGCGGCGAAAGGTGGACGTCAAGGAGAAGCAGGTACCTACTGGCGACGGCAAACGCAAGAAGTCTGCTATTAACGTGCAGCTGTGAGCTCAACCCGGAAAAAGACCGACAGTGAGTTGAGTGAGTGCGCTGGAGAGCTGTGTACGCGTAATGGAAGAGGAGTAGGAAGCTCGACACGAAGGCAAGCACTTCTAAGGAGAATCGGTACTGAATGAGTACTCTGTGTGCGATGGAAACGAAGCCGACCAACGTAGGCAAAACCACATTCACAAACAATAACATTAATTTTTTGACAGTTTCAAACTAAAATCAGACTGGTAATTCTTGTAAAAGGAACTGTATCACTTCAAAGTGTTATTTGATACGGGGCACTGCTCACTGATCAACCAGCCTAGTTGCTGAGCTCTTCCTTGTAGAACGGAAAGTCGTTGTAGCCCTTGCCTCCCAGAGCCGAGTTGTAGTACACCTCGTGGCCGGCTTCCGGGTTCAGCGGCCAGTCGTTCTGGAAACGCTCCGCCAGGTCGGGGTTCGAGATGTACAGACGTCCGAAGCCCACAAAGTCCACGGTTCCCGTGCGAATCGCACCCTCAGCACGGTCGCGCGAGTAGTTGTTGTTGGCCATGACGAGGCCCTTGAACGCCGTCTTGGCATCGAACGCAGTGATGTGGCGGGACTTGTCCGTGTAGCCGAAGCCAAACCCGTCCAGAATGGCAAGATAGCCCAGGTCGTGCGTGCTCAGACGCTCCATTGTGTACTTGAACATCTCGTAGTTGTCCTCGCTGCCCATTCCAGCAAACGCTCCGTTGGGGGCGAGACGCACACCGATACGGTGCGACGGTACGGCCGTCTTGACAGCCTCCACGATCTCCAGCAGAAGACGTGCGCGGTTCTCGAACGAACCTCCATACTTGTCCGTGCGCTTGTTGGTGGACGACTGCAAGAACTGGTCAATCAGGTACCCGTTGGCGGCGTGGATCTCCACTCCATCAAAACCCGCCTTCAGTGCCAACTCGGCTCCGTGACGGTAGGACTCGACCACTCCGGGATCTCGTCCGTCTCCAACGCACGCGGAGTCTCGTAGTCGGACGTTTCGTAGTTGGCATTGCGGGTGTGACCACCTTCGAGACGTACAGCCGATGCAGACACAATTTCACCCTTGGGGTTGAAGCTCGTGTGACCTTGACGACCCATGTGCCACATCTGCAGGAAGATCTTGCCTCCTTTCTTGTGCACACGCTCGGTCACTCGCTTCCAGCCTTCCACGTGGGCCTCCGTGTAGCACGCGGCGGCGTGGTACCAGCCGTAGGCTTGCTCAGAGATGGCGGTAGCCTCCGAGATGATGAGTCCGGCACCCGCACGCTGTTCGTAGTACAGTTGGTTGTCTTCAGACGGCACACGGTCGGCATTGGCGCGTCCGCGGCTAAGAGGTCCGAAGACGATGCGGTTCTTGAGTTCGAGGTCGTCGCCGAGCTTCAGAGGCGTGAAGAGCTTGTAGTCGGCGGTGATGGCGGCCATGGCTGAAGATTGAGGGAAAACTTTGCTTGACGGTGAGGTGGCAACTTGCTGAGTGAACTTTGGTTGAGTGAACTTTGGTTACTCATCCAGGACAGACACGTGGGCATTTTTGGGGTAGACATTATTGAGACTGTCCCCAGGAAAGCTTAAATGGATACCTTGCTGTGATTGGTAGATAAACTGTTTGCGTAAGCAACGCAAACGGACGAATCTGTGACGTGTGAGCACGAAAAATGGCTACATGAGTCATGTCATGACGCGTTTGCGGATCCACGTTGTCGCACACAACTACATGTACCGGTAAGCTTCCGTTCTTGTCTACGGCACCGGTAGTATATGACGAGTCGAGGCTCGAACAACATTCCAACCGCATGTAGCGTTATGTTGGAATAGCGAAGCATTGAAACGTCATCCGACACGGGTGTTTATTTGGTTGTGCAAGGTGTCGGTGCTACCGGTACAGAACGCGGTACAGTATGAGTACATGTATGATTTTGAATTTATCTCATTGCAAGTTTGATCACGAAAATGGACACTACGGTATGTTTACGAAGAGCCCCGTGACGTGGTCTTATTCCATGTAATACCTTTCTACTCACTGCTTTCTGGTTGCACGCGCGATGCAAACGCTCGTGACAATCCCAAATTGTGATTGTTCAGGGCGTCATCCTTACTACTGCATAGCGTTATTTTAGCACTGATGAGTATTAACTCAGCATGTTGACATTGTTGGCGCTTACGCCAAGCGACCCGCCTAGTGGTATGGTACAATGACAGAGGACCGGGACTCAGACTCGTTCGCCTTATTCTTAAGAGCACAACTTTGCACTGATCTCGCCAACTCATTCTCCAAAACACTTCAAGCCTGACACACCTCAGCAAGAAATCAACCACTCCACTCTCCACCGACCATGGCATCCACGCAGAAGACGGTTCTCATCACGGGCAGCACGCGCGGCATCGGCCTCGCCTTCGCTGAGCACTACATCAAAGCTGGATGGAACGTCATTGCCACGGCGCTCCAACAGCAACACGGAAAAGGTGCGATGCTGTCGGAGGAGTTGCCTTCTATGCTTCTGAATGTACTCACGCGATTGCTTTCACTGATCACTCGCAGCTGGCAGCGCTTGCTCCGTTCAAGATCGTCTCTATGGACACGAGCGACGAGGCCTCGATTGTCGAGGCAGGTCGCCAACTCGAGGGTGTGGCCATTGACCTGCTCATCAACAACGCGGGAATCGGCCTCCCCAGCGAGCTCGCGTCTGGTACTAAGGACGCGCTCATGCGCCAGTTCGAAGTGAACGCTGTCGGACCGTTCCTCGTGACGCGTGCACTGCTACCAAACCTGGAGCTCGCGGCGAAGGCCCGCGGCAACGCTTTCGTCGTGCAGCTCTCGTCATTCATGGGCAGCATCGGCAGCTGTACGAATGACACCGCGGCCTTCTTCAAGCAAGCTGGCTACGGGTACTCGTCGTCCAAAAGCGCGCTCAACATGATCACTCGCTTGCTGGCAGTCGAACTTCGCGAGAGGAACATCGTGGCTGTGTCAGTGCACCCTGGCTACGTGGACACTGACATGACCGAAGGCAAGGCCACGCTGAAGCCGTCGGATTCCGTGGCAGCCATGACCGGCCTTATCACCAAGCTGACCCCGAGAGCACGGGCAAGTTTTTCAACCTGGACCCGCAGATCCCCGTGTCGGAGCTTCCGTGGTAAGGGATTCGCTGATGCAGCAGTGTTAGCCGACAGCGCAAAAGGGCAGCACTCCACGCTAACATTTGCTAAGTACCATTCTGAGTGTTTTGCATCGTGCACTTCGTTATTAGTGCATGTACGCATAGCGTTGCAGTCTATTCGTTGTGCTGTTGCTAATCCCCAGCGTGACTTGGCGCTATCGAGGAGGCAACAAAAGAACCGAGAAAGCAATGGCCAATGCAACACATTTATTTTTTTACGACAGGACTGAACAAACTCATCGACAGCAATCAACAGAGGCTCGAGTGAGTTCCGATGGGACGGACGCTCATTAGTTCACTCCGAGCGAAGTTTGCGGTACCCCTTCTGGGCTGCAGCGCCCGTGCCGGACGTTCCGGTGCCAGAGGTCGTGGCACTCGCACTAGCCTTGGCGCCACCGTTTCCGTTTGTTGTCGCAGCTCCACCGGTGTTAGTGTTAGCACCTCCGCTGGCAGTTCTGCCTACACCGGCAGTTCCGCTCGCGCCACCACCGACACCTGCATTAGCACCTCCGCCGCCAACACCAGCGGTCCCGCCCACACCGGCCGTTCCACTCACGCCAGCAGTTCCGCTCACTCCACCGCCCACTCCCTCACCAGCGTTGCCAGCAGCGATTCCACCAACACCAACGTTTCCACCTACGCTTCCACCAACCCCAGCATTACCTCTCACACCGCGACCAGCTCCGGCGGAGCCTCCAACCCCAGCGCCAGCATTTCCGCCAAGACCGGCGGTGCCGCCTACTCCAGCGCCAACACCGCCACCGACGCCCCCGCTTACTCCAGCACCGCCGTAGCCATTGCCGTTGCCGTAGCCGTTGCCGTATCCACCCACACCGGCTCCAACATCACCAACGCCGACACCGACACCTCGGCCGTACAATCCTGCACCAGCTCCAGCTCCGCCGTACAAGCCTGCGCCAACTCGAGCTCCGCCGTACAGTCCCGCACCACCGTGTAGCCCAGCGCCAAGAAGTCCGAAGGTCTGGGCCGCCTCTTCCTTCGCGTATACTCCGTTTGAGAGGGCCACGACGACGAGGCACAGGGCGGTGATCTTGCTGCTGATGAACATTGTTTACGTTTGTAGTTTGTGAGAACCTTGCTTGCTCTTGAACGCGCTTGCTGTCTGTTGAATGTGCACTCGAGTGAGGAGATTTGGAAATGAGCTTCAGTCAGCCAGCTAACTCGACTCCGATCGAGGTTGACTGCTCGAAGTGCACCCTCTAGTCTGTAGTAGTGTTTGCTGCGAGTTGACATGTGAGACGGGATGATGACCAGGTCTTCGGCAAGTATGCGGAGACCCAGGCGGTACATGTACTACATATCCTTTTCGCCGTTCGGACACCATGTAAGGTGCATGTATTAATACGTGTAACTAAGTTACCGATCAATTCGGGGCACATGGACATCCCCTCAGCTGACAAGGCCACAACTGTTCTCGGACAGATGGACAGACGATGTCGGCACAGACGCTGGCCAAGCTGGTCGAAGCACGCCAAGCAGTTGAAAGCGGGGTCGGTCAATGACAAGTAACACAATCCACCTCGCCCCTTTATTATTATTATTAGCAGTTGAAGCGGGTTGGTCGGTCGAGAATCTCGTCAGAACACTCCCGACGCTATCAAGTTGCGCATTGCCGCGCTAAGCGAGAGCTATCGGATAGTCTAGCTGTTGATGTTGATGGTTTCAGCTAAGCGTGCGTCGGTGGTATTTGCAGTGGGACAACTTCAACTTCGCTCATACAAATCCCAGCATTATTCCGATAATGTTGACGAAAGCACAATATTCGTGGCAACCCAAACAGACTCCTATTTGCAATGCGCAAAAAATGCGCAACTTTAATGTGGCGAGTGAGTTCTGACAAGATTCGTGACCGACCAGCTCGCTTTCGAACAGCTTGGCATCGACCAGCTCGCCCTGCGTTGTCTGTGAAGTGGCGGACAACTTGTTGGGCCGCTTTGGACAGTCGCCGCGCGTTTGGATAACTAGGGTGCCCAGCTTTAGACGTAAAAATCAACGAAACCCTTAGCTTTGTAGCTTACCTTGTCTCCGACCTCTGGTTGCAGTGGTTGGATACCTTAGCTGAACAATCACAAATTAAGATTGTCACGAAATGATGATGCATCGTTCCGTGAAAGGATCGCTATAACATCACTACACGAATGATGTTCGGTGACACAGCAAACCTTGAGCTCACCACTCCATTCTCCAAAACACTTCAAGCCTGACACCCCTCAGCAAGAAACCGACCACTCCACCCACCGACCATGGCACCCACCCAGAAGACGGTTCTCATCACGGGCAGCACGCGCGGCATTGGCCTTACCTTTGCCGAGCACTACATCAAGGCTGGATGGAACGTCATCGGCACGGCACGCCCCAACAGCAACACGGAAGAGGTATGATACTGTATCTTCCATCCATAAAAGGTTAAGGTTTATATGCTTGTGGGCGCTCACACGGTTGTTTGCAATGGGCAGCTGGCAGCGCTTGCCCCGTTCAAGATCGTCTCCATGGACACGAGCGACGAGGCCTCGATTGTCGAGGCGGCTCACCAACTCGAGGGCATCGCCATTGACCTACTCATCAACAACGCGGGGTCCTTCTCCCCAGCGACCTCGCGTCCGGTACCAAGAGCGCGCTCATGCGCCAGTTCGAAGTGAACGCGGTTGGACCGTTCCTCGTGGCGCGTACACTGTTGCCCAATCTGGAACTCGCGGCGAAGGCCCGCAGCAACGCTTTCGTCGTGCAGCTCTCGTCGCTCCTGGGCAGCATCGCCAGCTGCACGAAGGACTCGATTTCCTTCTACAAGCAATTCGGCTACGGGTACCCGTCGTCCAAGGCCGCGCTCAACATGATCACTCGCTTGCTGGCAGTTGAGCTACGCGAGAGAGTGTTCTAGCGAGATTCTCGACCGACCAACCCGCTTCAACTGCTAATAATAATAATAAAGGGGCGAGGTGGATTGTGTTACTTGTCATTGACCGACCCCGCTTTCAACTGCTTGGCGTGCTTCGACCAGCTTGGCCAGCGTCTGTGCCGACATCGTCTGTCCATCTGTCCGAGAACAGTTGTGGCCTTGTCAGCTGAGGGGGTGTCCATGTGCCCCGAATTGATCGGTAACTTAGTTACACGTATTAATACATGCACCTTACATGGTGTCCGAACGGCGAAAAGGATATGTAGTACATGTACCGCCTGGGTCTCCGCATACTTGCCGAAGACCTGGTCATCATCCCGTCTCACATGTCAACTCGCAGCAAACACTACTACAGACTAGAGGGTGCACTTCGAGCAGTCAACCTCGATCGGAGTCGAGTTAGCTGGCTGACTGAAGCTCATTTCCAAATCTCCTCACTCGAGTGCACATTCAACAGACAGCAAGCGCGTTCAAGAGCAAGCAAGGTTCTCACAAACTACAAACGTAAACAATGTTCATCAGCAGCAAGATCACCGCCCTGTGCCTCGTCGTCGTGGCCCTCTCAAACGGAGTATACGCGAAGGAAGAGGCGGCCCAGACCTTCGGACTTCTTGGCGCTGGGCTACACGGTGGTGCGGGACTGTACGGCGGAGCTCGAGTTGGCGCAGGCTTGTACGGCGGAGCTGGAGCTGGTGCAGGATTGTACGGCCGAGGTGTCGGTGTCGGCGTTGGTGATGTTGGAGCCGGTGTGGGTGGATACGGCAACGGCTACGGCAACGGCAATGGCTACGGCGGTGCTGGAGTAAGCGGGGGCGTCGGTGGCGGTGTTGGCGCTGGAGTAGGCGGCACCGCCGGTCTTGGCGGAAATGCTGGCGCTGGGGTTGGAGGCCCGCCGGAGCTGGTCGCGGTGTGAGAGGTAATGCTGGGGTTGGTGGAAGCGTAGGTGGAAACGTTGGTGTTGGTGGAATCGCTGCTGGCAACGCTGGTGAGGGAGTGGGCGGTGGAGTGAGCGGAACTGCTGGCGTGAGTGGAACGGCCGGTGTGGGCGGGACCGCTGGTGTTGGCGGCGGAGGTGCTAATGCAGGTGTCGGTGGTGGCGCGAGCGGAACTGCCGGTGTAGACAGAACTGCCAGCGGAGGTGCTAACACTAACACCGGTGGAGCTGCGACAACAAACGGAAACGGTGGCGCCAAGGCTAGTGCGAGTGCCACGACCTCTGGCACCGGAACGTCCGGCACGGGCGCTGCAGCCCAGAAGGGGTACCGCAAACTTCGCTCGGAGTGAACTAATGAGCGTCCGTCCCATCGGAACTCACTCGAGCCTCTGTTGATTGCTGTCGATGAGTTTGTTCAGTCCTGTCGTAAAAAAATAAATGTGTTGCATTGGCCATTGCTTTCTCGGTTCTTTTGTTGCCTCCTCGATAGCGCCAAGTCACGCTGGGGATTAGCAACAGCACAACGAATAGACTGCAACGCTATGCGTACATGCACTAATAACGAAGTGCACGATGCAAAACACTCAGAATGGTACTTAGCAAATGTTAGCGTGGGAGTGCTGCCCTTTGCGCTGTCGGCTAACACTGCTGCATCAGCGAATCCCTTACCACGGAAGCTCCGACACGGGGATCTGCGGGTCCAGGTTGAAAACTTGCCCGTGCTCTCGGGGTCAGCTTGGTGATAAGGCCGGTCATGGCTGCCACGGAATCCGACGGCTTCAGCGTGGCCTTGCCTTCGGTCATGTCAGTGTCCACGTAGCCAGGGTGCACTGACACAGCCACGATGTTCCTCTCGCGAAGTTCGACTGCCAGCAAGCGAGTGATCATGTTGAGCGCGCTTTTGGACGACGAGTACCCGTAGCCAGCTTGCTTGAAGAAGGCCGCGGTGTCATTCGTACAGCTGCCGATGCTGCCCATGAATGACGAGAGCTGCACGACGAAAGCGTTGCCGCGGGCCTTCGCCGCGAGCTCCAGGTTTGGTAGCAGTGCACGCGTCACGAGGAACGGTCCGACAGCGTTCACTTCGAACTGGCGCATGAGCGCGTCCTTAGTACCAGACGCGAGCTCGCTGGGGAGGCCGATTCCCGCGTTGTTGATGAGCAGGTCAATGGCCACACCCTCGAGTTGGCGACCTGCCTCGACAATCGAGGCCTCGTCGCTCGTGTCCATAGAGACGATCTTGAACGGAGCAAGCGCTGCCAGCTGCGAGTGATCAGTGAAAGCAATCGCGTGAGTACATTCAGAAGCATAGAAGGCAACTCCTCCGACAGCATCGCACCTTTTCCGTGTTGCTGTTGGAGCGCGCCGTGGCAATGACGTTCCATCCAGCTTTGATGTAGTGCTCAGCGAAGGCGAGGCCGATGCCGCGCGTGCTGCCCGTGATGAGAACCGTCTTCTGCGTGGATGCCATGGTCGGTGGAGAGTGGAGTGGTTGATTTCTTGCTGAGGTGTGTCAGGCTTGAAGTGTTTTGGAGAATGAGTTGGCGAGATCAGTGCAAAGTTGTGCTCTTAAGAATAAGGCGAACGAGTCTGAGTCCCGGTCCTCTGTCATTGTACCATACCACTAGGCGGGTCGCTTGGCGTAAGCGCCAACAATGTCAACATGCTGAGTTAATACTCATCAGTGCTAAAATAACGCTATGCAGTAGTAAGGATGACGCCCTGAACAATCACAATTTGGGATTGTTCAAGGCTGCATCATGCAACTTTAATACATGTATGGATATTTTAATAGTTTAAAAACTCGTGACAATCCCGAACTGTGATTATTCAGGCATCGTGTGCAACCGGTGAAGTCTTCGACCAGTGGACAGAAACAGAGAACTTACCAAACCCTTCGCTTTTCAAGCTTCGAGAGCGCAACGCAAAAGGCTCAGAACCCAATCTGCCAAACGACAACCACAACAACCGATGCGTTCGTGGTTCTACACCAAGTGCGTCCGCCCTCCCTTGCAGCCTCCCTCACCCTATCACGAACTCTAACTCCATACAACGCGCAGATACGGAGGTCCCACCGTCCTGCAAACCGGCGACCAGCCTGATGCCGAGCTGCGCGGGCCAAGGGACATCCTGGTCAAAGTGCACGCAGCCGCGCTCAACCCCGTAGGCTCTCAGCTCTCGCGTACGGAAAAGAGACTACGTTGCTTACTGGTGTTGATGCTGATCAGATCGACTACAAGCGGCGTCAAGGTGTGTTGAAGATGCTGCTGAAGGAGACCTGGTACGTTCGTTTCCAGCCAAAAAGGTGACAATTTGCTGACTGCGAGATGTGACAGGCCGCGCATTGTCGGATACGACTTCTCCGGTATCGTGGCCAAGTGCGGAGACGAGGTGGACGAATTTGCAGTGGGCGACGAGGTGTTTGGCATGCTGCCACACGACAGCAATGGAGCGCTGGCAGAGTACGTGCTGTTTAGATGACTGCAAGCAGTTTACTGTGGATTTGTGGCGTAACGTCAGTGTGCATTGTGTTGCAGCTTTATCGTTGTGCGGGCGGACTACATCAGCAAGAAGCCAAACAATTTGACGTGAGAAGGCTATGACTTGGATTTCGGCCCAGGTATGTCCTAACTTTTTGTTTTCTGCTTCTTGCAGCCATGTTGAGGCTGCGGCGTTGCCACTGGTGGCACAGACGGCACTGCAATGCTTTCGACTGGGTCAACTAGCCGAGAACAAGAAGGTGTTGATCACTGGTGGTGCTGGTGGTGTTGGGTCTGTCGCTATTCAGATCGCTAAAGCTGTTTTCAAGGTAAGGTTTCGTGAAGTTTGAAACAAATTGCGATTGCGCTGGATGAATGAATGAAATCTGATCGCATCGTTCTGAAGGCACAAACAGTTGCGACAACCGCTAGCACCAAGAAGCTGGAGCGGATGCGATTGCTTGGCGCCGACGAGGTGGTCGACTACCGCAATGAGCGCTTTGAACGCGAGTTGGCCGAATATGACTTTGCTCTGGATTGCACCGGAGAGGTATGCGAATCGCACAGCTAAGGTACTGTGTGGATTTACTCAAGGCGAATCTTTTGCTTTTGCAGGCCAAAAATGCTTTGAGTGCGTCACGCGCGGCGGTGCTGTCGTGTCAATCGCAGAGACACCGACATCGAAATCATTCACGACAGATCAACAAGGCATTAGCGTCTCGTACTTCTTGGGGGCTATCCTTGACTGCCTTAGCAGGTCAATGACTCGTCGTGCGCGTCGGGATCAGATCACGTACGAGTATTTGTTCGTGGTGGCCGACGGTACTGTTATGGACGAGGTGCGCCAGCTCGCAGAAGAGCGCGTGATCACGCCCGTGGTCGACAAAGTGTTCCCGTTTGAGAAGGCCGACTTGGCCATGGAATACTTAGAAGCGGGACACGCCGTTGGCAAAGTAGTCGTGCAGCTCGTTGACAGCAACAAGGCAAGCTAATTGGTGATACCAGAGTGCAGAGAACAGATAAGCACAGCATTCGTCTTTGTAAACTTTCTTGCTACGTGTAAATACATGTATGAGATACATAAACGAACACTGCGTCGGTTTCGTGAATTTCGAGGGCATTCGATAAATTCAATCTAGACACCGGATTCGGATCGGACACCTTGCCATAAAATCACATGACCCAATAATCACTTGTCGGATGACGTACCATAACATATTAAACATCGTGTACAGTAATCTGCGTGAATAGGCAACGCCTGATATATATGGGTTGAAAGGGTGTATAAGGAGTGCGTGAAGAGCAAAGACGAGCAACCTAATGTTTAAGAAACTCGCCCAACTCCTCCTCGTTTCGCTGTTGCTGGCATTATATAAAATTTTGAAGGATATAAGTTGTACACCCGTTGCTTATTCACGCAGATTACTGTACCGACTTCCTCGGCTTATAGTGGACACTCTACGTACCGGTACAGTGTACCTCCCTGAAAAAAGTGACCTTTCGATTTTGGCTACTGTTAGCGGTACCGGTATTAGTACTTAAGGGTCTTGTTGGGCGATGAGGCACAAACAACGACGGAAAAGACGTACAAAAAGACGACTTCATTTAGTAATGTTTTTGTCGTCCATACATTAATTTTAGCCAATCAAAAGAAATTGCGGACTAAAAAAATGGCTGGTGCCAGACGATAATCCGGGTGTAGGAAGCTCGGCATGCTCTCATTTTCAAATGGGAAAACAAGCTTCCTACACCCTCAAGCAGAAGAGAGACGCACTCGCCCTTGTTCAGCGAGTGGGGTCTACGCCACCGCCAGCCAACTTTGCTATCCCCGTCATACCGTCGAAGACTGGGCGATACAGCGCGACAGCATCCTTGCGTTCAAGGGCTCGGCGAAGTCGAAGACGTTGAAGGGACAGGGGAGAAAAGAGATGGTCCCTTTCTCCTCTGTCCTCGTCACGTACATGAAGGACCAACGCCGCCAAGAAAATGTACGTCAAAATGATAAAATATGTTTATTTAAGCACAGCACTTATTATTTTAAAGTTTGTGCACCATCGCTCGTCATGGAGTTTATTAGACAACTTCATAGCATGGCTAGACGACTACTATGCAGCCAAGAAAAGTGAATTGAGCGGCAACAGAGCTCTGAAACGACTGTGTCAACGCTTCATGCATCGGTACCAATACATGTATTTATTTATTTTGAAACTTTGAATTTATTACAATTATTTAACAATAATTGAAATAATGTTTAGTCACGGGTTTTCGAGCCAGACCCCTCAGGAAGCTAAACTTCAACGTGAAGCGCTTGCTGCAGCTCAAGTTGAGTTTTCACTGGACTTTTGGTCAAAATTCGGTTCCTACGGTTCCGATTCAATCTACAACGTGGACGAAACGGCGATTTACTACGAAATGTTCCCGCGGAAGACTTGGGCCGAAGTTGGACGCCGCGGTAGTTCTCGAGTCATCGGGTTTACCAAAAGCCTGGGCGTATGATTGCTCTGCTGACGGTTCGTGCTGATGGTAAGTTTTATTTTGTTTTTATACCTGGTTTTATTTACTAAATAAATGTTATTTTACAGGAAAAAACTACCCATTCTTTTCATCATGCGGGGCAAACCTGGTGGACAAATTGAGCAGAACCAGCTCAAGAAATTCCCTAAGGGACATTTCTACATCGTTCAAGAGCAAGCCTGGATGGATCGCCGCGTGTGGAATTTTTACGCGACCGAACTTCTCAAGTTTGAAATCGAATGGCCCTCTGTCTTAGTTTTAGATAACTTTGATAGTCACGTTTCGGTAGAAGGATAGAGAGTGATAGTAGAAGAAAATTGTGCTGCTGTGTGCCCATTGCCCCCAACAGCACATCGGTTTGCCAGCTGTTAGACGTGGGGGTGATGGGCCCACTAAAATATTCGATGCGTGGCAAGTGGCGCTCCTACGCTTTGAAAAAGGGTGCCACACCATTTGAAAAAGGTTGCATGCTGTCGAAAAGACAATTGCAGCTTGGGAAGGCCTTAACGCTTCAACGGTGGTGAAGAGCTTTGAAAAGGCAATTCCCGCTTTAGTCAGAATTAATGCAATAAACATTTACCTTTTTTGATTACTCAGTCGTTGTTTTTTGCTTTTGATGTGATATTTAAATTTAATAATAGCCAATCCGAATGCATTATATCTGACGTCGTCTTTTTCAGTCGCCCACGTTATCTTCCCTATACTATCAGTGTTAACACCTGTCAAGGTCGTCTTTTCCGTCGTTGTTTGTACTGCTGTCATGATGACTCGTTAAACGATGCGCCACTTCAGTACTTTCATAACGATAAGGTTAAACATGTACCTCAGCGGTTGGAATGCTGTTCAAGCTCGATTTCTAGACCGTTTGACTTGGAATTGATAAGAACGAAGCTGTGTGCGTAGATGTAGTTAAGTAGGCCTAGATGATCTGCAGTATGTTCCTAGTCCCTCGGGCGACCTGCAGCTTACCACGGAGGCTGCTGCCGTTGAAGTGGAAGAATTTGCCGCTATCCTCTAGAGTTGCTTGAGCAATAATCTTCGTCAGACCCGCCACGCTGTCCTCGGGGGTAGTTTGGCCAGTGTGACCAGTCATTCGGGTCACCACGTATCCGGGGTGCAGCGCCAGCGCGATGATCTTCTCTGTCTGCAGATCGGTAGCCAGGCTCAAGTTCACAATGTTAAGCGCTGCCTTGAGGCACGATAGCCGTACATGCCACCAGAACCATTGTCAGCGATGCTTCCCATGCGAGAGCTGACCTGGCCGACCGTGGCTGATCCACTCTTGGCAACTGCCAGCTTCAGATTTGGCAGGAAAGCTCGGGTCACGAGGAAGGGGCCCACCGTGTTAACTTCGAACTGCTTCAACATATCGGCCTTGGTGGTCTTGTTGATGCCACCTCCACCGCCAATGCCAGCATTGTTGATCAACAGGTCAATGGGCTCGTCCTTGAGCTGCTCGGCGGCGGCAGCAATGGACGCCTCGTCGCTTGTGTCGATCTGGACAATCTTCTCCAGCTTGAGACCCTTGAGCTGTCTCAATTGCAAAACAACAAGAGGTTAGATGAATTGGCAAGCAAAGATTGTCGTCGCGATGCTTGCGTACGTCAGTCGCGCTCATAGGGTCACGGGCGGCAGCGATAACCTTCCAGCCGCTGGAAACGTAGTGCTTGGTAAACGCCAAACCAATGCCGCGATTGCTGCCGGTGATCAGCACGGTCTTGGTACTCATTGCCATTGCAGAAGCTGTTTAAACTTGGTGGTTATATGAAGGTGTGCTCGCTTGGAGGTGGTTTGGAGAATGAGGAGGTTGTCGTAGACCAAAGTGAGGGTGGTTCGTCAACACCATCCTTTGACGTCATCGTGGTTTACAACAGCAAAAGCGATACTCGCAATCGGACACTCATGTAACCAATCTGACCAAGAAGGAGCAAGCGGTTGTTCGAACGTGGTAATTTACGACTAAAAGACTAATACCGTGTAGAATGATACAAAGTACGTTTTAAAAGAATTTCATGTTTGGTACATACAAGTACGACAAGTACCGTGATCAAGTTCAGAGCGATGCCACGCTGAACTTATGCTCCACCGAAAAAGCGCATCCCACCGGTCCGGAGTTTGGTACATGTATCCGTATTACAACATCCAAGCCTGAGGATATTTAACGTCGTTGCTTCAGCGAGCACAGAGCACTGCCCAGCCAGCAGCAACAACAACAACAGCGTCGAGGGCTCTCATCGTCGTGATTTCATGCGCGTAAAGATCTGCATGTCCGACCGCATTGACGGTCTGCACTGTCATGGTCTCGTTTCGGAGTCACACGAACTGCTGCAAGTATTAATAGTCGTTCATGAGCTTTCGGTGGAGCTGGATAACATCAAGTTATCCAGCTACATGTATTTACTTGTCCAGGACAAGACTCGAACGACTACCAAAAACAAGCAAGAAGCGGCGTCCATCCACCCACTTGGGTAAATGCTGAAGGACATCCCCGCTCCGACACAAGTACATGTGCATGCAGTCACGCGCCAGAAGCAGCAGCAGGCGTCAGTCGCCACCTTCGACCCTCTGCGGTCTGCAATGGGACAACATCACCCAGAAGACCATCATCAATCGGTCTGTAAGGCGTGAAAGTCTACAGAAACGGGAAGCTGGAAGTGAACGGAGCTTGTAGAGACGGGATCTGTCAGAGAAATCCACCGTTGCGCGTGCAATGTGTGCCGGCCGGTCTCCGATATGAGCAGACCTCCACGCCACAGCTCATTCCTAATTTTTCCTTGACGGTCCAAGCTCAACCAAGTTTGGTCTGTCATTGACAACACCCAGTACGTGTATCATGATCTCCTTCACCCAAGCTACCAAGGCCGCGATTGCACTTCTGGCACTGCATGTGCTCACCGCTCAAGCCGGATCCAGCACTTGCGAGTTCACGGATTCCGACGCCTGCGCCATCGACTCCCTCACCACCTCAGAAGATGATGGCAGCGTACTCATCTACCCGGGAGGTGACACGCGCTGCGCCTTCGACGACTACACGGACAGCGTGACGACGTTCGAGTCGGAGTCGACGTACTTCTTCCAAGTGTTCCCCGCTGCGAACCAGGACAAGGCGAAGCTGCTGCTGTTCTTCCAGGGCGGAGGCGCGTGCGTCGACAAGTACACGTGCGACTTCGCGCTGCAGTGTCAGCTGGGCGCCAGCTCGCTGATCACCACCAAGGCGTCGGTCACGGACACGGGCCTCATGAACCGCACGCTGGACGGCAACGTCTTCAACGACTACAACATCGTGTACCTGCCGTACTGCACGGGCGACCTGTTCGTAGGCAACAAGTACCTGGAGCCGTACGAAAGCGTGTACAACCAGGCTCTGGGCAACCAGCAGTGCCTGGGTCAAAACCAAGGCATGTACATGAACGGGTATAACAACACGATGGCGGTGTTGAAGTGGGCGTTGGCCAACTACCCGGACCCGGAGCAGATCGTTATTGGCGGCTACAGTGCCGGATCACTGGCCGCGCAGATGTGGTCGGCGTACGTGGCGAACACGTGGGAAGTGGAGTCAAAGTGCACGAAGTTCCAGGTGCTGGCGGACAGCTATGTGGGTGTGTTCCCCGAGTACAAGGTTCCTGCGAGCGAGCTGATCAACTACTACGGCGGGTGCGGGCTTGTCGATTTCCCTGACAGCATGGTTGCTGAGTGCGAGGCCGAAACTGCGACGGCCGTGGACATGGTGACCTCGTTGATGAACGAGGCTCCGAACGGCGAGTGGCTTTTTATTGATAGCATTTCCGACAAGACTCAGCGCAAATTCTACGAGTTGGTGTTGCTGGGCATTGCCGGGTACCCGTTCACGACGCTGCTGCCGGCGGATGAGTTCTACGGCAACTTGACTGAGATCCTTGATTCGTACTCTGCGTTTATGAACGTGACCCGCTTCAACATCGACAGTGACGAGCACGTGTGGCTGACTGGAAACACTTACGAAAGTGCGGTGGACCTGGAAGGTGAGGTGCTTGGTGACGTCCTGGCTGCTTGGTTGTCAACATCTAGCAGTTCATCGACTGGATCGTCGGTGGGTTCGTCAAGTACCTCGTCTGTAAGCTCGTCGGTGGGTTCGTCGGTTAGCTCTTTTAGCGGTTCATCGGTGGGATCTTCGAGTGGTTCGTTGATATCTTCATCGAACAGCAGCAGTTCCGAGGCCGCCCCGTCGTCTTCAAGCAGTAGCAATGTCCCTTCCTCGAGCAGCGGCAGCTCGAAGGCCTCTTCTTCATCAAACAACGCTACCCCTACGTCGACTCCAGAGGTCACTACTAGCACGCCTACGTCAACACAGGTACCCACGACGAGCACCCCGGCGACTTCCGAGCCTACAGTCGACCTTCCTACGTATTGCTAAGCAACAACTCAATTGTTGCGGTGGAAATCGCAAGGAGTATGGAGCTGAGCTGTATGTAGATGGTCACCACAAACGTTAGCTATATGCTATTTACCGATATAAAGCGACAGAAGCGAAATTGGTTATGAGCTAACCCAAGGACATTCAAGTTGAACGGCCGTAAATTGAACTACCGTTAGGGCTCGCTAACAGATTCGAAAATCCTATGGTAACATGAGAAAACACCACTTTCAATTGTTTGAATTATACAGCGAAACTTCGGGATCGAAAACTGTTCTACTATTCAATCTAGCAGAGAGGACCCGAGAAGTGGAACTGCGACAGAATGGAGCACATCAACCCCTTCAATGCTTCCAACTGATGAACCACTTGTTCCTGTTGTGATTGCTGAGAAGCAGGGTTTGAGGTCTTCGGAGCCGCCGTAGTCGGAGTTGGCTTCTTTGAAGGGGAAGCCGTAGTCGGTGTTGGCTTCGCCGTGGTCGGTGCCGACGTTGGAGTGGACGTCGTAGCTTTTTGGGCCGATGTTGGGGTTGCAGTCGTGGCATCAGGTGTCGAAGCGTAAGAAAGCCACGAATTCAAAACATCGCCAAGCCCTCACTCTCCAGACCCACAGCACTTTCGTAAGTGTTTCCAGTCAGCCACACGTGCTCGTCACTGTCGATGTTGAAGCGGGTCACGTTCATAAACGCAGAGTACGAATCAAGGATCTCAGTCAAGTTGCCGTAGAACTCATCCGCCGGCAGCAGCGTCGTGAACGGGTACCCGGCAATGCCCAGCAACACCAACTCGTAGAATTTGCGCTGAGTCTTGTCGGAAATGCTATCAATAAAAAGCCACTCGCCGTTCGGAGCCTCGTTCATCAACGAGGTCACCATATCCACGGCCGTCGCAGTTTCGGCCTCGCACTCAGCAACCATGCTGTCAGGGAAATCGACAAGCCCGCACCCGCCGTAGTAGTTGATCAGCTCGCTCGCAGGAACCTTGTACTCGGGGAACACACCCACATAGCTGTCCGCCAGCACCTGGAACTTCGTGCACTTTGACTCCACTTCCCACGTGTTCGCCACGTACGCCGACCACATCTGCGCGGCCAGTGATCCGGCACTGTAGCCGCCAATAACGATCTGCTCCGGGTCCGGGTAGTTGGCCAACGCCCACTTCAACACCGCCATCGTGTTGTTATACCCGTTCATGTACATGCCTTGGTTTTGACCCAGGCACTGCTGGTTGCCCAGAGCCTGGTTGTACACGCTTTCGTACGGCTCCAGGTACTTGTTGCCTACGAACAGGTCGCCCGTGCAGTACGGCAGGTACACGATGTTGTAGTCGTTGAAGACGTTGCCGTCCAGCGTGCGGTTCATGAGGCCCGTGTCCGTGACCGACGCCTTGGTGGTGATCAGCGAGCTGGCGCCCAGCTGACACTGCAGCGCGAAGTCGCACGTGTACTTGTCGACGCACGCGCCTCCGCCCTGGAAGAACAGCAGCAGCTTCGCCTTGTCCTGGTTCGCAGCGGGGAACACTTGGAAGAAGTACGTCGACTCCGACTCGAACGTCGTCACGCTGTCCGTGTAGTCGTCGAAGGCGCAGCGCGTGTCACCTCCCGGGTAGATGAGTACGCTGCCATCATCTTCTGAGGTGGTGAGGGAGTCGATGGCGCAGGCGTCGGAATCCGTGAACTCGCAAGTGCTGGATCCGGCTTGAGCGGTGAGCACATGCAGTGTCAGAAGTGGAATCGCGGCCTTGGTAGCTTGGGTGAAGGAGACCATGCTTGATAAGGTAGCTGGAGAGTTTGGTGTGAAGGTACCAGTTGGGACTGGTGGTAGACTTGAGCTTTCGACGGAAGAATGAAAAGTGAATTTTCCTGGAGTCGTGGAGGGCACATCCAGGATAGCGGCTTGAAACTGGAGAACGCGAGGTCGGGTGATGCCGGTACATGTAAATGTAAATCAATCGTGGTGAGCTTGCAAGATCCAGAACTCCTCTACCGACTGCAACTTCCCTCGTCTTCGGGATCCTTTGGTGACAGCGCGTCTACCAGCAGTAATGCAACGCGCGCATCAGAACGTGTCAAGCTTTACTGAGACCGTTTACTAGTGACCGTCGTCCATTTGCCGGATTCAGTAAGGGATCACCTGGGATAACCTGTCATGCTGGTGCTTGGTCGACCACCAAGTCTGACAGAGCACTGTCGGCGTAAGAGCGCTTAACAGTGCTCGCGTTCAACCCAACGATCGGTAAGACGTGTGCCTGGTCGTCGGAAGCAGGCACTTGCACCCGAGAAAATTCGGTCGTGACTCACCACGATGTGTACACACGCACATCTTTGAGCAATCTCCACTTCAACATGGCTTGCTCGATCTCGCCGATACGACTTATGACAACGGTACACGAAAACATGCGCATAACTCCTGTCAGGAGTCCCCGAACCAAGTTCTTGCAAAGACCAATTGTTCATCGGTAAGCTAAGTCGATCCATCGATCAAAGCTTCAATTTCACTTTCGAAAAAAATGATTTGCTTCATTTTGACGATTGCAACATGTAAAGAAAAAAAACATTTGCTATGAAAGCTATTAATAAGTTGTTGCTAGTGCTGAACAACTCAACTTCATGTTTCTCCAGTTTAGTTGTCCAACTCGTTCTTGGCTTGGTACGCTGGATAATCGTTGTAGAACTTGCCACCCAGAGCCGAGTTGTAGTACACTTCGTGACCAGCCATGGGCTCGACCGGCCAGTCGTTTTTGAACCGTTCAACCAAATCCGGGTTGGTGATGTACAGACGCCCGAAGCCAACGAGATCAGCAGCTCCGCTACGGGCGACTCCTTCAGCCGTGTCGCGCGTGTAGTTGTTGTTCGCGATAACGGTTCCCTTGAACGCCGTCTTTGCGTCAAAAACGGTGAAGGTGCGGCTTTTGTTGGAGTAGCGTAAGTGAGAGCAGTCACCGTCCAGGACAGCAACATATCCCAAGTTGTGCTTGCTCAGTTTCTCCATCGTGTACTGGAGCATCTCATAGTTGTCTTCACTTCCCATGCCACCGAAGGCGCCGTTAGGAGACAGACGAACACCGATGCGGTACGTCGGGAACACCGTCTTCACCGCCTCAACCAGTTCCAGAAGGAACCGCGCGCGGTTCTCGAACGACCCGCCGTACTTGTCTGTGCGCTGGTTGGTGACCGACTGCAGAAACTGGTCGATGAGGTAACCGTTCGCACCATGAAGCTCGACACCGTCGAAACCTGCCTCCTTGGCGAGAACAGCCGACTTGCGGTAGTCCTCCACAACACCCGCGATCTCTTCCGTCTCAAGAGCACGCGGGGTCTCGTAGTCTGATATTTCGTAGTTGGCGTTGCGAGTGTGACCACTCTCGAGACGCAGAGCCGACGCAGACACGATTTCGCCCTTCTTGTTGAAACTCGAGTGGCTTTGTCGACCCATGTGCCACATCTGCATGAATATCTTGCCTCCTTCTTGTGCACCCGTTCGGTCACGCGTTTCCAGCCTTCCACGTGGGCGTCCGTGTAGCACGCGGCGGCGTGGTACCATCCGTAGCCTTGCTCCGACACACCCGTTCCTTCGGAGATGATGAGGCCTGCACCTGCACGTTGTTCGTAGTACAGTTCATTGTTCTCGGACGGAACGCGGTCTTCATTGGTACGTCCGCGAGTAAGTGGTCCGAAGACGATGCGGTTCTTGAGCTCGAGGTTGTCACCGAGCTTCAGAGGCGTGAAGAGTTTGTAAGTGGCAGTGGAGACCATTGTTTCGAGGTTGAGGTGTTTGGTTGGTTGAAGACAAATTGAATAATGGACGAACTTCACGACTGAATTGCGATCAGCGAAATCTGAAGTTCACGACATCGTCTCGGTTGAATCGACAGTCGAAACTAGTTTTCTCAGCTGCAATTGGCTGAAGGTGCTGTTGCTCGTCATAGCCGGGCCGAAAAGGCAAGTTCTGTTCATGTCAACATGCTCCTGTCGAGTAATCTTGTGCTTATTATTGGGGTCGTGGTAATTTACCACTGGTCTCTTAAGATTGTCGCTAGGCTAGTGCTTTGAAAACGGGTTTTCCGGTCGTTCCGCTGCACAACAGCGAAGCTCGATTCAAACCAACAGCAAGCGCTACATTCGTCTTCGTAACTGGAGGACACCATGGTGTGCTGTTCAACCGGATCCGAGATGCCTACATAACAGAAGAAATAGTTTCTTGCCAAAATGTAGGATAACATTGGACGGGAACACACACAGTATATTTTGCCTGCAACGAACAAGTTCTGAAGCAGGCGATACCAATACATGTAGGCTTCGCGAGAATAACGTTCGTCTCGACAGACTCCTACGCAGAAATGACTCCGTTTACCAGGGCAGTTCGGGGCCCTGGAAGTCGTAGAACTTGGAGGTGTCCTCGAGCTTGACGCCGGAAAGGACCTTGGTCATGCCGGCAATGGAGACGTCAGGCTCCACTGCCCCATGGCCGTGGTTCAGGTCGGTCTTGACGAAGCCAGGCTGCAGCACGACGGCGGCGATGTTGTCCTTCTTGAGGTCCATGGCCAGATTAGCGTTGATCATGTTGAGTGCCGCCTTGGACGCGCGGTAGCTGTACATATCGCCGTTCGGCAGCGTGAAGTTGTCGTAGTAGACATTCTTCAGAGGTGCAAAGGCTCCGTCCAGGTTCACTCCAATGCTCCCTAGGGCGCTCGTGACGGACGCAACAATGGCAAGACCGGTGACGTCGGCGGCCAATTTCAGGTTGTCGTGCAGCGCGCGTGACGAGAAAGGGACCCACCGAGTTGATCTCGAAGTGGCGCATGAACGATTCCTTGGTTGCGGTGGCGTACGAAGCTTGCTCCAAGATGCCAGCGTTGTTGATGAGCAAGTCGATGGGGATGCCGCTCAGCTCCTTCGCCATCTGCGCAATGGAAGACTCGTCGCTCGTGTCCAGCTGCACGATCTTGAATGGCGAGAGCACCATAAGCTAAAACAAGGCATTGAGTTAGTAAAGTAAGGCTTCTCCAGTGCAAAGGGTGGAGATTGAAGCAGTATGTACATCGTGAGCCTTCTCGATGTCGCGTGCCGTGCCAATAACCTTCCAGCCAGCGTTGGTGTAGTGCTTGGCGAAAGTAAGACCGAGGCTGCGGGTGGCACCCGTGATGAGAACGGTCTTGTTAGGGGCGGACATGGTTGGGTGAAATTGGTTGCTTGGAGTGTGCGGCTTGCAGGTTGTTGCAGAATGAGCTCTTGCTTGACAATAAGGTGTCGATGAGGTTGCGTAAACCGGCAGTTAGCGATCCGAGACGCTTACGCACCGTCTCAGCCAATTGCGGACCATCAGCTTTCAAATTTTAAAATGCTATCATCTCACCATTCTCGTCCGTTGATTCTGGAATGGTTCTTATCTCCATCACGAGAAACGAAAACTTTTGAACCACCCTTGGTGGATCAATCACTCAAGACGTCTTGGGAATTCCATCAAAGAGATTGGTTTTGGGAGTCATTTTAATTTCCTGCTTGCCAGTGTCTCGTTATTGTGATCACATACATTGGCTGCGTTTTACCGATGACAAACAATTTCGGGAGTGTTATCGCGGTGACGCACAAAGGAACTGCACACGATGAGTACGTTTTGCTGGGACTGTTGTATATGGATTAACTTTTTCTTTTGAAAGCTTTGTCACCTTTCAAGATCAGCTTCATGGTATTTACTCGACCAAGCAGCTTACCAAACAACGATGTCGAACAAACGGTTGATCATCGCGGCATTTTGCCAAAAATTACAGGAATGCGGGCTGGAACGTTCAAATGGAAAAATACTACTACAGTAGGTTTAACGCGTTTCCAGGTGGCTTTTGTTTCGAGAGCAGTGCAGCGCGCACTGCGCAAGACGGGGATAGTTTTCAAAAGGCTCCGAGCTCACAAAGGTTTCGGTCGTAAGACTGCGAGATAATATAGCTCAGACGAATTCAGCACAACCAGTGCTCATCCTATGCGCGTGGGTTTGTGCTTGTCTTTATTAGCCGACTTCCATGCACAACCACCAGATCCACCATTTCGAGAATGATTTTGTCACTAAGATGCTCGTTGAACAGCAAGTCCTTTGCATCACCAAGTATCACTTTGCTTCGGAACGATGCACGAAGCTCGTATTGATATTTGCAGACTGTGCTCGATTTGAATTTCAGCAATAAGCTGTTTCTTCGCTCACCAGGGGATCTCGGGGCCTTGGAAGTGGAAAAACTTGCCAGTGTCCGCCAACGTCACCTTCTCAATGACGCTCGTCATCCCGCGCACGCTCTCGTCCGTGTGAACATCACCCAATCCACCCGTGAGGTCCGTCACCACGTACCCCGGATGCACCACGATCGCTGCAATGTTGTCCTTCTTGAGGTCAATCGCCAAACTGGAATTCACCATGTTCACAGCAGCCTTCGATGCGGCGTAGCTGTAGTTGCCTCCATTCGTGTTGCTAGCGATGCTGCCCATGCTCGACGACACCGTCACCACCAACGCTCCATCCTTGCCGGCCAATTTGAGGTTTGGCAGCAGCGCGCGTGTGACCAGGAACGGACCCACAGTGTTCACCTCGAATTGGCGCATGAGCATTTCCTTGGTCGTGGTCTCCACTCCGCCATCCTGGTAAATGCCTGCATTGTTGATGAGCAGGTCAATGGGGACGTCCTTCAGCTCCTTCGTCGCGTGGGTTATCGACGCCTCGTCGGTGCAGTCGAACGACACCAACTTGAACGGCGACAACGCTTTCAACTGGAAAAGCAGAGCACACGTCAGTCAGCGAGGGAGGATCTGGTACCATGTCATATATCAACACGACTCACCTCGTCAGCTTGGTTGGTGTTGCGCGCAACGCCGATAACTTTCCATCCTGCATTGGTAAAGTGTTTGGCAAATTCGAGGCCGATGCCGCGTGTGCTGCCCGTGATCAGAACCGTCTTGGGTTGCATGGTCTTGTGTGGTGTGGAGAAGCTTGCCAAATGGGACTAAATGAGACACAGTCAGCATATTTGCCTGCACCCGGGATTACAAATCAACGTAGAGTAATCGAGATCGATGAGTACGAGCGCTGGTATCCTTGGCAAGGATTCCTTGCAGGCTGCAAGATGTACATGGATAGCTCTCGGTTGGAATAGTTTTGGAGTCAATAGTATTGGGTCCACGAGGCGCCGAACCTAATAAGTTTTACGGTTTTGAGGAACGCGGCAAGTGTTACGCGTGACCAGCACGATCATAAGAGTCGCTGCATGCTACTCTCGGGGCCGGAAATCGTTGAAATATCAGCGGTACCAGTTTGCTAGGCGCACCATCCATACTGAATAACCGTCGGGTGTTCATGTCTTTCGGGGTCCCTTGCGAGAAACCGCTCGCCAAAACTGTGCTGCAGCAGTCTCAGTTCCCATTTTGCAATCCGAGTTACTCGTTTGTTGGAATCTTCAAACCATGCTCGTGTGTGCCGGCAGAGCTACGCGGCGGAGGGCGCAACTACGTCTGACAGACGACTGGATCAGCAGCAGCGACGACGACGACGACGAAATCCCACGTGGGGCTATCGCCCGACCTCGAAATAGGTTCGACCCGAGGGTGGTGCGCTCGAGGAATTGTGCCAATGCCAAGAAGGCTCAGCGCGCAGCGGTACGAAGGCGATCCGATCAAGAAGAGAGACGCCGAAAGGCCGAGGAATGGGAACGCAAACTGATGCTGGAGCGTGAGTCGCGTGTGGTCGCTCGACACAATGCAGAGGCCGGTGCACTGAAGCTGGTGTCGACGTACCACAAGATGCTGAGACGAGGGTGCATCGCCGTTGACATCGGATGTCGGCGGACGATCGAGGACTTCATGCTGTCGGCTCTAGCAGAAAACATTATCACGCCGGAATTCATCGGTCGCAAGACATTCACACAGCAATGGGACTTGATGTCGCGACTGCACACGCACGTGGACTTTTGGGTGGATCGATTGGAGCTCTTCCCGATGGAGGGTGCTGCAAAGACGTACCCTTCACTGGCTGCGCACGATCGAGACGAAGCGGTCTACGTCGTCAAGAGCACAGGAGTCACCACGCTCCGCATCTCGCGCTCGACGATCGAAAACATTTTCCCACACATTTTGACAGACGAACAGCTCGTGCAGCACCTGGTGGGGAAAACCTACAGCTTCAACTACACCATCTTCTCCCACGTGAGCGCCGACGGCAGGATATTCCAGATGGAGTCACGCGTAGACCTCGCGTCTTCACTCATGACGCTGCTGCAAGACCGAGACGCTGCCGCGAAAATGACACGAGAAGCCGCCTTCATGTCTAGCGGGAACCTGTTGCTACAAGAGGAGGTGCGGGAAGCTCAATACCTGCTCGCGAATAGCTATCTCTAAAGAACCAAAGAGGTAAGCATAGAAAATAACAACTCGAGTCAAACCACCCATTTGTGTTTCACGTTACCAGGTACCGGTGGCTGGCACTTTCACGACAGGTACCGGTTGGTGTTCGATAGGAGGTAGTCGAGCAGCTCGGCGATCGCAGGGAGAGGATAAGTAGCAAGCGGCAGCTCCATCGCGAGTCGGTAGCCGCGACCGGATGCATCGTCCTTGTGCACCTTGCACTTGTCCAGACACACCTCCGTTTCGTCGAATTTCAGCTTCAGCGGGTTGTGCGGCGGGATCTGGAAGAAGTAGTGCAGCTCTTGCTGCTGCAGCAACGTAGGCGCCGAGAGCAAGTAGCCGATGCAGAACTCCGCCACGAGCTCCGTTCCACGTGCACCCTGGTGGAAGATACGAAAGCTACCCGAGATATTGCCCGGACGTGAAGGATCACGCGGAGGCAGCATGTAGTACTCGGAGACATTCGCACTCTGGCGACTGCCATTGGCTTTCGCCATGCTCAAGATGCCCTCCAAGATTTCCAGCGTGTTTTCGACGTAGACAGTCTCCAGGTGCTCAGTGGTCACGGTGACCTTCTTCTGCTGCTGCTTTTTAGCTGTCTTGCTCGCCGTGGGACCAGCTCTTTCGTCAGGGGTGACATCTTCGCTCACCGTTGTGCAGTTAGTGAGTAACACTGCATTCGAGCACATATGCCGGTGAATACGCTTCCAGTGACTTCGCTGACACTCACGCGAACAGTACTTGACCGCTTTGCAACCACTGCAAGACGAAAAACTCTTGCCGGAAAAGGGCGGGATGTTGCAGGCAGAGCAAAGTAACCCACTCTCCACGTACTTGTTGTGGCGCAGCTGGCATAGCTCAAAGGCTAGTGTCTGGATCGAGCACTTTAGAACATAGATTGTAACATCCTGCCCGTACTTCTCGCCATCCATGGGCACAGTAAGTGCACGCCGGTCGATCATTTCTAGCGACGGAGAGCGACGCCAAAAGACCAGCACCGAATTGTCCACAGTCGCACCATCAATTGCTTCCAAAATTCCCGGCTCTGAATTGTGATTTACTCGAAGTGTCCAGCGCTGTCCAACAGCCGTCTTCAGCGTCAACACCGTGTGCTTGGAGTTGCTTTTGCCTTTCGTTATCTCGAGAGTGGCACCAGCGAAATGAAACTTAGGCATGGTCACGTCCTGCTTACCGGCTTGTGTTATCGCAGACTTTGTGTCGGCCATTGCCGTTGGAGGCTGCTTCGCGCTGGGTGCAGGTGCTGGCTGCGCGCGCTTTTCCCCTTTCCTTTCTTCTTGCTTTTGGTTGCGCTTGAATGCTTGGACTGTCGATGAGCTTGAAGAGCATCAAAAACCATGCGATCGTTGCAATCCAGGCACACAACAGTACGGCGTGGGCACTTAGATAGCTTGTGGCTGAGCAACTGCGTAGGCTTAAGCATGCACTTGCAAAACCCACATTCGACCATGTTTTCCGCCAATACGCAAGAGATCACAGAGGACTCCATGTACCCGTTCTTCTTCATCCCAGAACGAAGCGCTTCCTTGGGGATATCGACAAGAACTCTCGGATGAAAAGCGGGAAAACGAATAGCAACAGACTCTGCCATCTGCCCAAGTTCGTGGTAAACAGTAGCCATGCTGTTGTTGAACTGTTTCAAATACAATGCGCCAAGCGAATAGTACGCATCAGGCATAAATCGCTCGTCGGGGGATACGTGTCCACGTATTCTTTTAAAACTGACACAGCAGAATCCATCATACCCAAACCAATCATGGGAGAAGCAAACCAGTAGAGCCAATCGGGCTTCTTCTCAATTGCCAGAGCTGTTTCCATCGAGTCCATCGCATCATTATACTGTTCAACCGTCAAATACGCAGCTCCAAGGAAAAAATGGAAAGCGGCTTCACTCGGATGCATCTTCACGCAGCGCTTCCAATGCGAAATACTGTCTTGGTCACTCATCATCTCCCATCTGCCAACGACGTACGCTGCATCAATATCCCTAGCATTCAGCTGAAGACTCACCCCAGCTTCTTTAAGCACCTTTGGGAGCAGGTCAGTAGAGCTTGCTGCCGTCGTGAAAACTCCTTTCGGTCGTTCCCAGATCAAATCCGCCTTCTTCAGATCTCGTAAAGCCCCATTAATGTCTCCAGTAACGAGAAGATCGCCCACTCTACCGAGGAGTTTCGCGGAGGCAAGATACTTTAAAGCCATGATTCCTCCAGCTGTAGCGCGGGTTTCGATCTCAGCGTTGATAACAGCAGACGGTGGCCGGTAAATGCCTAACCAGCCCAATTGGTCGGATGAAGATGTAGCTTTGGGTGTGTACGAGCTAACTTTCGTAATTTGTATGTCGTCATCGTCGAAGTCAACACCGCAAGATTTAGCGCCATTACCAGTGCTATCCTCGTCAAAATACGCACCGTAACACGCTTGAAAAACTTCTTTTCCACGCTGTGACACTGTAGGATCATTTGTAAAATTGTCCGCGATTTCGCCACCCCCAAATACAGTGACACCCACATCAGCAAAATCATACTTCGTTACCAGATCGGTGAGTCGGTTTTGAGTTGCCGTCAACGACCATTGCCGAGCCTGGCTGTCATCTCGTTTTCCTCCATAGCCCTTTTCAAACAGTTGAGCAAGGTATTGCTGAGCTTCGGGTAGACCGTGTTGTGCTGCGCGTGACGTCCACGTCCGCGCGGCAAATGCATCGACAGGTGTTCCACTACCAGTGGAGTATGCAACTGCAACATGATACTGGCCGGTAGGGTAGTCGTGCTCGGCTGACCTCAGGAAAAACTGGAACGCCTTTTTCTGATCCGCCTGCACATAAGGTGCTGGAATTCCATCACGATAACACACTCCCAGCTCGTTCTCCGCTTCAGCCACACCCTTATGAGGGAATACGCGATTTCCTGGAGGTTTGATAAATGGACGCAGCGCTGCTGCTTTGTGAAAGCACTCTATCATCTCGCGATGGTCGACTGTCAACGGCATGCCCTTGCGCACAGAGCTACTGTAAAGCACTCCGAGACGAAACCAGGCCTCGGCAACACCTGCTTCGCCAGCCTTGCGAAGGTTCATCATGCCTTCTTCCACCAGCCTGTCCAAGGGAAGCTTTGATCTACCAGGTGTTCCAATACTATCGGTGACCTGAAGAAGTGCCTCCGCAGCTTCTACCAAGTTCTCCATGCCCTGCTGATATATCTCCAGCCGGCGAGAGCCGCGCGTATGCGTCTCTATCCACTTTGCAGGCACGTCCTGGTAGTTAATCATTCGCACCAACTCCATTTCTGGCGCCTTCTTCTTGGACTTGCTTTTCTTCTTCTTCGCCTTGGGGTTGCCTTTTCCAGACCGCGCTTCGTCCTGGGCTGGATTCGCTGCCGCTTCCGCCGCAGCAATCGCATTGGCCGCCTCGATCTTTGCGCGCGCCTCCTTCTCAAGTCTCTTCTTCTCCTCTTCCGCAGCTTTCTTTTCCTTCTCAATCATCGTTTCCGCAGTGCGTCGCCTGCTCAGAAGAGTAGCGTCTTTCGAGTCCAGCTCGAGTCCTTCGGTGCAGATCTCCTTGGCCTCATCAAAGTCCTGCATGCCCATCATGGCCTCCGACAGCAACCTGTAGTACTTGATGTTCTCGTAGTTATCAGCATCCATGGCGTCCTCGGCGTCTTCCCGCGCGCGCCCAAACTTCCTCATCCGTAAGTAGCACATGGCTCGGTTGCCAAACAGCACAGCTTGGTTCGGCGCGACATCCAAACCTTGCGAGTACGCCTCGATCGCCTCAGTATAGTTCTTCTCTTTGAAATAGTCATTACCGATGAGCTTCAGATCCACCCACAGTGGATCTTCGTCCTCGTACAAGTAATTGTGCTGCAAGATCTGGTCCAACGTCGCTGGAGGGGGCGACGGCGTCACAGGTACCGGTTCCGGCTGGCTCTCCTTCTTCTGCTTCACCTGTGGGGTATTTCCTGCTTGTTCTACCTCCGTTGAACCTGTATCCTGTCCTAAAGACGAAAAAGACATTAATTTGGCTACCAGGTCCCGAATTTGCTGCCGGATGAGCGCGTTGCACTCAATGATGTCGGCCAGCCGCTCAAAAGTAGCAATAGCGTTCTCGTACTGGGCCAGTGTTAAGTGGCTCTGGTGCGACACTTTGTTGCGGTACATGAGCGCCCTCTGCACGAGGGCCGGCAGCTCCGCGTCCAGTCCGTAGAAGCGCAGGTGGCTGTGCCAGTGCTGCCGCAGGAACTTGAGCTGGAAGGACAGATCCGTCTGCTGTTCTGGGCTCAAGTTGCTGCCCGTAGCGGTCTCTGTAGGCTCGGGAACACGGTCGCGCCGTCTGAAGTAACGCGAAGAACTGCCCCCATTGCTCTCCGTCTCGGCATCGGTGCGGGCCACGCGCTCGCGCTGGAAGGCCACGAACTTGACCATCTCTGGGTGCACCATACTCATCACCGCCTGTAGACAGCCGGCCGCGATCGCGCTGTTCGCTAGCGACTCGAGGGACGAACCCCCGCCACCTCCTGTGTCCGCCATCAGGATTGCTAAAGTGAACGAATGAGTGCGTTACTTCATCCCAGTGGTGTGGTGCACATACATTAGCTCTTATAGCGGGTTTGCTACTTCAGATCCGTGCCCGAGACGATGGTGCGTAAACGTCTCAGATGACCAGACTGTTGGTTTACGCACCTGGTTGACATCCTTTGCTGAACAAGAGCTCATTCTGCAACAACCTGCAAGCCGCACACTCCAAGCAACCAATTTCACCCAACCATGTCCGCCCCTAACAAGACCGTTCTCATCACGGGCGCCACCCGCAGCCTCGGTCTTACTTTCGCCAAGCACTACACCAACGCTGGCTGGAAGGTTATTGGCACGGCACGCGACATCGAGAAGGCTCACGATGTACATACTGCTTCAATCTCCACCCTTTGCACTGGAGAAGCCTTACTTTACTAACTCAATGCCTTGTTTTAGCTTATGGTGCTCTCGCCATTCAAGATCGTGCAGCTGGACACGAGCGACGAGTCTTCCATTGCGCAGATGGCGAAGGAGCTGAGCGGCATCCCCATCGACTTGCTCATCAACAACGCTGGCATCTTGGAGCAAGCTTCGTACGCCACCGCAACCAAGGAATCGTTCATGCGCCACTTCGAGATCAACTCGGTGGGTCCCTTTCTCGTCACGCGCGCGCTGCACGACAACCTGAAATTGGCCGCCGACGTCACCGGTCTCGCTATCGTTGCATCCGTCACGAGTATCCTTGGGAGCATTGGAGTGAACCTGGACGGAGCCTTTGCGCCACTGAAGAAGGTCTACTACAACAACCACAAGCTGCCGAACGGCGAAATGTACAGCTACCGCGCGTCCAAGTCGGCCCTCAACATGATCAACGCTAATCTGGCCATGGACCTCAAGAAGGACAACATCGCCGCCGTCGTGCTGCAGCCTGGCTTCGTCAAGACCGACCTGAACCACGGACACGGCGCCGTGGAGCCCGAGGACTCCATTGCCGGCATGACCAAGGTCCTTTCCGGCGTCAAGCTCGAGGACACCTCCAAATTCTACGACTTCCAGGGCCCTGAACTACCTTGGTAGATGGACAACCATTTTCTGCTTAGGTACCAGTCGAGGCGAACGTTACTCTCGCTCGAATGGTATCGCCTGCTTCAAAACTTTGCTGCGCAGGTAAAATACGATTGTCCCCCTCTAATTACATACAACTTTTTGTCAAGAAATTACTCCTTCTATTGTGCAGACATCTATCTGGTCACCAGTTTCTGGTGTATGGTACAAATTGAACAGTATACCGTTCAGCTGCGAAGACGAATCTGGCTTTTGGTTTGAGCTGAAACACGTTGGTGTTGAGCAGCGGGACACCCTGAAAAATCAATCTCAAACGCAGATTACTCGACAGGCGTGTCGACATCAACAGAGTCTCCTGAGAAAATTAAACATCCAAATTACTACGGTATTATAGTTATCCCCTGGAAATATTTATTTACTCGTTACTAAACTCGTTGTATATTACCTTTAAAATAAATTCATAAAAACCTAAAATTGGTAATACTACTATGTTTAGGGTGATGCTACTACCATAATATTAAATTGCTTCAGTTTCTTACATGTACAACGATAAGCAGCAAAATAGTACGACAAGTAGCATAACAGAAATTAGTAAAACAAAACACTGCTACAAATCAAATTACTATCAGCAGAGTTTACTGTCAATTTCTGGCGTGAACATACAGAAATTCACCAGCGCAACCCCAAAACAATCCCATGCAAAAACATTTTATCCAATCAGCTGCACGCATCTCACCTAAATATTAATAACCAATACAATCGCGACATTTGGCCGCCTGTCATCACTCTCCAAGATGGCCAAGGCAGCGTACG
The DNA here is from genome assembly GCA_012656075.1 of Phytophthora hibernalis. Taxonomy (NCBI): domain Eukaryota; phylum Oomycota; class Peronosporomycetes; order Peronosporales; family Peronosporaceae; genus Phytophthora; species Phytophthora hibernalis. The sequence goes on along the minus strand of JAAKBF010000070.1, from coordinate 71,229 downwards.
GCAGCGCCGCGACGGTCGACTGCGAGAAGTGCGAGAAGGCAGTGTCGCGCACGAACTTCTCGAAGCACAAGAAATGATGCAAAGGCATTAAAGTGCGAGACTCTCGGAGCGATTTCCGTAAGAGATCATGGGCGAAGCACCGCTCTAAGCGCGTTGGCGCTTAACGCATACAGAGTGCTGCTAAGAAATTCAAGCAACTCGAAGGTAAGGTTATCTTAAAATTAATATGTGGTGATGTACTGAATTAGTATACGTGCGATAACAAACTCAGGGAGCAGCTGAACGGGCTTGGACTAGAGCCTCTTCCACGCAAACCCGAACCAAAAGGACTACGTGGCCACCACCTCGAAGAGTTAAGCCTCAATGCGGAATTATTCGAATTCACCTTTTCGCGCGTACGTCAATCATTTAATGGTACAATGCAGCACTAAAACCTTTTTAGGTGGATCACAAAGACTTGCTCTCCTCGGGATGGTTTAAAAGGTTCTTTCTGCTTTTACATCCTGACAAGCGCCACTGGATGCCGGATGAGTTTAGGGTCGAAATTTTTGACCGCGTGCTTCAGCATACGTGCAAGGAATTTGGTTGGTATCAAGCCGAAATTCAAGAGGCGTCGAAAAACACTACCAGTAGGGAAAGGGTGCGTCTCCTGAAGTACCGGAGTTATCTGCAGACTACCTTCAAGGGGAAAATCGAGATGTGTCTGAAGCAGTGCGAAGAAGTGCGCGCGCAAAACTCTGTGCTCACAGCTGCAGTTCAAGCGCGGATCGACAACTTTGGAGAAGGCAAAGATTGCAATACTTTACTGGAGTTTCAGTCAGTCTACCAAGCCAGATTCGTCAACAAGGACAACGCGTATGAGGCCGAGAAGAAGCGACAAGACGAGGAGTTGGCTGGAGAGGGCCGCTTCAGGGAGGTGTTTGGTCTCGATTCCGACAGTGAGGACGAGTAAAGTGATAGCTGGACTTATCGTCGTTACCTACGTCGTGCATTCAATACCAGATAACAAGACTAAATGTGCTACAGCAAGACTTTAAGAACTAAACAAGACAATAAGTACTAAACAAGACAAAAGGTACTAGATAAAAATGAATGGTTTTGCAGCTCACAAGAAAAATCATCTGGACAGGAAACACTCGATCAGCAGTTCACAATTCATTCGACTGGACAGAGAGCACGTGCTCAAAGTCTTCCATTCATCGCAATGGCGTCACAACCACCCTCCTTCCAAGAGTTTTTACAAGGGGGCATTGCCACAGCGACACACGTGATCAAGAAGGAGACACGAGACATTTATCCGTCGTATTTCAGGAGTTCTGTGAGTTTTGTATCTCTAACGAGTACCCCGATCCAGCTACCACGAGACATCACGAGCTACCTTCGCTTCTCGTTGCTTTCATGGAGAGTGTGTCTGTATCCACAGCGGTATCCAATCAAACAGCCGAGAAGATACGAGCTGCTGTCGCAAACTACTATGGAAGTTACGAGCGCCGAGATGCAGCCGGAACAAGCAAGTGGATGGTAGTCACAGACGACCAAGGCAACAAGTATGGTCTGGGTAATCCAGCTAAGGATGCGTTTGTTCGGCAGTTCATGCGGAGTCTGAAGAAGAGAAAGAGCACGGAGTTTACGCAGCGCCAAGATATTCCAATTTCGTTGGATATGCTACGGATACTACACTGCCACTTGGAAAGCACATCTGGATTTACTGAAGCAAGTCGTCTATGGTTTTGTGCCGTATCCGCATTTGCTTTCTACAGCATGTGCAGAATCAACGAGGTGGTCAGCCTTCAATGGAAGAATCTGACGTTGGGATTGACCCGGTCCAGTTCTTTGAACCCAAGTGAGTCCATCGAATATGGTATGTACAAGCTCGAAGGGAGAAAGACAGAGGTTGCGGAAGGTCGCTGTTACAATCTACATCGGCTACATGAAAGCGAGACCCAATGGACGCATTCTATCACGTGACAAACTGGTTAGCATACGTGGAAACGAAGACGGATCACGGCTGGAATGACAGCGACTACCTTTTTCCCGCACAATCCAAAGTCTCCAAAAATGTTCTCAAGACGGACGCTGCTGCCACAGGATGCGAAAACGCACGTGTGGAGTGGGGTAAGAAGATGACTGAGCAGGTATTTATTACTTTGCTCAACTGTGCAGTGCGAGACCTCAATCGCAATGGGTCGTCAACTCGTGGCTACGTTCGACAAGAATGGCGCAACATATGGTTCACATCTCACACTTTTCGGAGAGCTGGAGCACAATACCGATTCATGTTGCGGCACCAGAGCGGCGATGGTCATGAAATGGTGGACGCAAAATGAGTCAGCAGAGACACTTGTGCGTTACCTCCTCGACCAAGCAGGTACTGATGAAGACAAACAGTTAGATGACTGCCTAGCCCCAGTTCGCGAAACTCATTCGGGATGTCCAACTACGTTTAATCGCCGGAAACGTAACAGTACGGCATCGACCGGTCAGTCAACCCCCGACTGTTCAACTGAAAAGCGATTGAAGTCCGTGGAGCACTCGCTTGCCGCACGTCTTAAGCACGGAGGAGGGAGAACACTCAGAAGTCCATCCAAAGGCGTTATGGACTTATCATCTTTGTCGGCAACGGAAATATTTGACTGCTTGACTTCGCATACAGTCAATTTGCGTAACCTTGCAGCATACTCCACGTACGGTGCACCAGCTCTGACCGCGTCGACAAGCAATTGAAGAGAAAGTCGTGGTTTTTTTCGTGGCATCATTTGCTCGACCACGCGCAATCGCGTTGTCGTTCGCAATCGAATTCTTGTGCGAATAAGTCTGGAGACTTGAAGAATTCACCGAAGTCGTTGAAAACAAATCACATGTGGGTTCAATATCTTCACCTGATGTAATCGATTGTTGTACGGCTGTAGCCAATTCAAACGTCGAATTTCCAACAGTTTCCTGCGGGGTTGTTTTGGGTGTAAGCTGCTTCGAGGGAGCGGCAATTGCTACAGTTGGCATGTCATCGATTGGACTCTCGTCACAAATTCCAGGGGCTAGCTCGTCAATATTATTCTGCCCACAGCCCAGACCGTTGTCGTTGATGTCATCGCTTCTTTGTCTTTCCACCTCTTGTAAAGTCACAATATGTTGACTTGCAGAAACATCGTTATCCTGAAGAGTAGTAGGAATCGAATTGGAATTATCAACTGTCTGCTGTTCATCACCCGGTACGGATAACTGTGCACTCGGTCCGTAACGCTCCAAAAATCGTTTCACCCAGGTTTATGGATTTTTTCCATTTGTTGCTTGAACTCGTCAATTTCCTGGCAGTACAGCAACAATGATGCCTCCGTCACATGTTCGCCGCCCAGCGTACATGTATCGTAATACTCCAAAATTCGCAACTCGTAAGGTTTCAGTTTGTGCTTGCGGCCTCCTCCTTTTGCTCGGAAACGACCGCTACTATCACTTGGAGACCTGATAAAGCTAAGATTGTCGTCTAAAAGCTTATTCTACCAGCCCCGAAGCGTTCCTCTCGCCACACCGACCTCTTCTGCAGAATGGTTCAGGGTCCAATGTTTCTTATTCTGCCAAATCGTTAAAACTTTGACCTGTCCTTCGACTGGCGTCTGCACACACTTGCTTTCCCCATCTCAAAAGTGAAGAAAGAAAATATGGAAGTGGGAGGGAGGGGAGATGTTCTACTGATACCGGAAGGTGGTATCTATAAGTTGTAGATTTCTGTATCAGGTAGTGTAAATTCAAATTATGTTTCTATGTAGCGTGGACGGGTTAGGGTTAAGAGGAAAGGCAGGGGGAGGCGAAACCAAAATCTCCGGAATATCTTTTTTGATTCCTGTGTTTTGATGCTATCTCAAAAGGTAGTCAAACTTGGTCCCAACGCTGGGTTCCCCCGTGCTGCTTCCATTTAAGTACGAAGGCACACACCCTATTTGTGCCTCTAACATACTATATTGTCACAATTTTGGCAATAAATACGGCAAAAGTACAATAAGGTTACTCGAGGTGGCAAGCGTTTTGAGTAAATCCCGCAATGACCACCTAGGCGCCGGGCGACCCTGGTGGAGCTCGTACCAGAGGTCTTCGCCTACTATTTCGCTTGTTCTCTGAAATTTATTTCAGAGGATATCAGTGATCCGATTTTCCGCTCAAAAGCATACTTGCCAACCCTCAGAAAATCAACAACAGCAACACCTCAACAGCTCATCTTCAAATCTAATAAACCCTCAAGAACTGACAAAGTTACATGTCAATTTCTGCTTTTGGTCAGATTCCTCTCATTACGCAACTTCAACTTGCTAACGTTAGAGATCCCGACACAGACAGGAGCCAAACGTACCCCAATCACTAATATATATCGAGAACTAGTAAAAATATCTGCCTGTGGCGTGCTAGCTCAACATTCACGTAACATCTTTGAAAATTGCGTTCAATTTTAACATTAGGGTCCGGCACTCCACCAGCAGTGACTGCATCGCTACGCCGACCGCCAAGCCGGCTAGATCGTCTTCGAGGAATCACACGGTTAGACTTGACCTGCTCCTTTTAAAATACGCCAGTCCACCGTCTAGCATCTGGCCAAAACGTCTTCAACTGGGACTCTGTGGAGAGCATCCATCACCAACGGCGGCAACCTCGGAGTTAGGTGGACCGCCACAAGTACCGGTAGGCGCCTTCTAAGTGAAGTAGGAAGCTACTCAACTAATATTATACTTCTTCTGTCAACCTGCGTATCTTTCACTATGAAACCAAAGTATACTTCACCATTCGTCTAACCTGCGCTTGACCACCACAACTTCACTTTTCTCTCATTTTTCAATATTTACTTCGAAGTAGCTAGGAAGCTACACATCCAGGAGTTTTCTAGCGCGAGTGAAGGCATCAGATTCGACAAGGCTGTAAGCACTATTTCTGCGAGGCTTTGTCCTCCGCAAACGCCATCGACCGCACTAAGTTCACTTTGCTATTTTGTAGCGGCTATATCCAGTACGTACAGCCAGGATCCGAATATGTTCAAGACAACATGACTGGGACTCTGTGGACTACATCCACATCGCGACGTCTACTTCAAGCCGGGAGGGTGGTTCTGTTGTCCGGCAGAATTAGACATTTTCCACGCAAACTAGGAAGGTACATGTACTCAACTAGCAGCCCCCTCCGTGGATATGTATCAACATGAGTATTTTTCCACGATGAAACCTAAATACAATTCACCGCTCCTCATGTTCGTCTCCATACGCTGGACCACCACAATTTTAAAACTCTTTCTTCTATTTTTACAGCATTTGGCATGTAGTACCCGTAGCTTCCAAAGGGCGGGCTCCAAGAGTCGACGCTTCAGCCTGTGAAAGCCTCAACCTGTAGAAACATGATGCCGATACCTGTATAGTCAAAGAAGCTCACCACCATTTCATTCGAATTTCATAGCTCGCCCGGTCGCTAACGCGGTGGGCACGGCCTTGTTGGGTCGAAACTGGAAGTTGAATGTAGCCCTGTCGACCTCAAACTTTTGCGAGTCGTGTAATCAACTACTGACATACAATCGAAGTAGCTATAGTGTATCTAAATCAACGGAGAAATGGTAGAAATTCTGGCAAGCTTACTTTATTTACAATGGGGCTGTAGCTGCTGGCCAGGTATCCGACCCTGCCGGTGCCCTCAGTGTGCCCGGGTTGCAGTAGTTTCCTTCTTCTCTCAGAAAGTTGCCGCGTTCGCACCTAGGTAGTCAAGGCTGGGTAGTGACGTCCCTCAGCGCGAGGAATACACTTAGCCACCAGACCGCTACTGGCACTCTTACAGATAGGAACGACGAGGAGGAAACATTATCGGCGACCGTCACCCCGGGACGGGTCTTTGGGCTGTATCACGCAAGTAAACCCGTATTTCATACGCAGTGGTGAACTCCAGGGCATGCTACGCGTACGCACTCGCAAGTCCCCTTTGTCCCTCGGTCGGGGCGACAACACTCAGTTTGCCCTGACCCCTGTGGTCGCTAGCCACAGTCCTCATCACAATACTGACCTCCCGCTCTCTGAACGCTGCCCTGCCTCCTACACCTCAGCTTTCAACAACCGCAAATCGGTCATTCAAACATATTCAAGTGGGAACATGGTTAAGTGGGGATGTAATTCACTAGAGACGGAATGTTCATGGCACGTTTGGATTACTGAAAAGCGCGAATCCAAGTCAAAGACCCGTCGGAAGTCAAAGTACAGCTACGTCCCTTCTAAGGCTTGGTATGTTAGTCGAATCAGTTTGACACACAGTGAATTTTGCATGGCAATTGCGAAGCCCTCAGCGCAACTGTTGCTGGACGTCAGAGGTTTTCAGAGTGCATTCGTTGAAGGTCACAGCTCAGCATTTGCTCGCGTTGTCAATGCTTTAGAAAAAATTGAGAACGTAAGCATGGATGGACGTAAAGCAACATTGTACAGAGCCATACAGTTACGTCTGAAGCAGACCCAAGCTCCTGATGGCTACAGTTTGTTGTCTGGTTATTTGGAAGCCTTTCAAATGCAGAATCCGAGTTCTCGGGTTTGTTGTCAGGTAGATGAAAATGGTCGATTTTTAGGTTGTTTCTTTCGATTGGACCACTGGTGGAGCAACAAGCGATGATGGCTCCTGTCCTTCAAACTGACGGAACACACATGAAAAACGAAAACTACAACGGTGTATGTTTGGCGATGATTGGGTTAGATGGAGATGGAAAAGTCGTTCCGTTAGCTGTGGCATTTGGTCCTTCGAAAACGAATGAGTGCTTCAGTTGGTTTTGCCAACTGTATTGCAGCAAAAATTAATTCAGGGGGAGGGTGAATTTTGCAAAATCGCGTTTTGGTTATCACACTAAAGCGAGGTATCCATATACTTCAGTGTCACTGTACCGCTGCGTTTCCCCTTCCGCAAGTGATTCATTTGTGCTCGACTTCAATTGCGCATTTTCCAGGGGAAGAGCATGGCTGGGAAGAGCGGCAAGAGCACCTCCTCTGCGAGTGATACCATGTCTGCGAAGAGCACCAAGTCGAGTAAGTCCACGGGTGACAACACGGCTGCTAAAAGCAGCAAGGGCAAGAGCAACGGGCCGCAAAGAGCAACATGGACGGAGGTTCAAGAGTTCGACCTCTTGGAGAGGTACTTTGAAGCTCGTAACAAGCGGGAGCTTGCGACTGACAAAGGGCTCAAGTCGAAACCGTCAACGTCAGGCACAAAAGAAGCCTCGACAAAGGTATAACCCACATCTCTGGCCATGCCTCGTTGTGGCTGTCAATAATTGGTGTGGTTTTGATGCTGTTTAGAGCAATACAAGCTCAAACTCGCGCGTCTAATGCACGACTATGATCTCTACAAGCACATCACTGGATTGAGCGGTGCGGGCAACAATTCCGACATCTCAACCCTTGACGATGATGTGTGGGAGCGTCTTATCGAGTCCAAGCCCAAGGATAAAGCGAAAATTAAGGAAATTCGCAAAGCTGGTTTTGTGCATGCAACAGTCTGCTGTTTGATAGCAGGTATGTGTATATAATCTAGACCAATATGTACAGGTTGTTAACGGTTGTATGGTTCACAGGGGATACACGTGCAACTGGAGACGAAGCACGGACCGTCCCGCAACTTATACACGAAATTGCAGAGCGTGAGGCTGAAGGTGCCACCCCGCATAGCCTTCAAGATAACCACGGCAACACCGACAGTGGAAGCGATGCCGACACCGCCAGGCCTACCACGGCTGCGGTGGACAACGCAAGTGCAGCAAAAATACAGCGAGTCACCAGCAGCTCATCGAGAAAGTGAAAAGACTTCGCGGCGGGGCTCTGAAAAATAACCGCGGGTAGAAGAAGGCCAAGGTCGGAGGATCGCTGGATGATAAGCTGGAGTCACTGCTGCGGACGGTGAAGGTGTACGTCAAGATGAAGGTGGACGACATGAAAACGAAACGCAGCTCGACTGGAATGCGGTGGCTGAGGACAGCGTTGACGGCGAGGGAGAAAGCGACGACGAAAACGAGTTCCAAGCCTGGGTTTAGCTTAAAAGCATCGTGCGCAGCATCAAAAGAGTGAGTTTCATGCACCTGTGCCTCCTATTAATCACTACAGTGACAATAACTACATGTAGTGTTGTCACTCTAGTACAACGTTAATACGAGTGAAGGGTTTTGAGTATGCATTTTACGCTAAATGAATGAAGTTTGTGGCACTTCAATACTCTAATCATCGCTCATTTCACTAATGCACTCCGATAATTCACTGGCAGAGCCCATGCTGACATCCTCAAAAGAGTCAATAGTATCTTCACTGCTGCTAGATAGATTTGAATCGATCTCCATACGGAGCTGTTCGTCAACACTGAGTGCACCACTTACCGAACTTGTATCCGAGGCGTATGATGTTTTATTTAATGTGCACTCCTCATACTCTCTCCACATCTCGTGGTTGTTATCCATCCCCGCCAAGTAGTCCCGTTTTGAAAATCAAAAGCAATCGGCTCGTCTTCGTCCTGATCCTCGGCTGCATTCTCTTCATCATCTTCGAAGTCTTCGCCAAGGTCGTTCACATCAAAATTTTGAATAAAGTTGTGCACGAGTACGCACGCAACTATCACGGCCTTCATATTCACCAGCTCGTAGTCCATGCACGTCCGCAATACTTTGAAACGTCGCTTCAACACCCCAATTACTCGTTCAACTACATTTCTTGCCTTGGCGTGCCGCAGATTGAATAATTCCTTTCCGTTTCGTGGGCGTCCAGATGATCGGTACCATTCTTTCAGGTGGTAGCGCACACCGCGGTAAGATGTCAACACTTGGGCGCTCAAAGCGTACCCGGCGTCAGCGAGCACATAGAAATTTTCTGGGAGGGTGTCCAGAAAATGACTCCATTGCAAAACCATAGAGTCGTGGGCACTACCCTCTGCTTCCGGGTAAACACAGCACACTCGCATATTCCAGTCACACCCAATGAGCACATTTGTTGAGATAAATCCCTTACGGTTCCGGTAGCGCTTGACATCCTCACTTGGCACCTCGATACGAAAATGTGTGCCGTCGATTGCACAAAGGGCTTGGTCGAAATACGGGTGGCGCACCTTGAAATCGTATGGCACTGTGGTTGGAATAGTGATGAGCTGTTGTAAAGCTCGTACAATTGCGTATATACCGTGAGGCCGGTACTTGTGGACGGTTGAGTACGCTAAGTCGAACGTGATTTCTTGAGACCGACAGGTCACTGCTGTCCCGACCCAATTGAGAGTCACGGCAAGAACCTCACGGGGCTCTGAAGTGAGCTTCGAATATGCGGATGGCATATCTCGAAGAGTGCGTCGTATGCGGTCGGGTCCATGCGGAAATGGTCGCGGAAAAGAGACTCGTTAGGTGAGCTTCGAAGAACCGCTGTCCAGTCGCCGTTTTGATCCCTAGAAGCCTTACAGCTTTCTCGTGTTGCTGCTTGCGAGACTGACGATGTGCCATGCTCAGGCGAATCACCTCAATCGTGATCATCATCAGCAGCATGCTTCGCTTCCACTTCGACAGGTTCTAGCATGCAATGGGTGCTTGGTGGCGGGTCACTATTTCGGAAATATCACTTGTGTCCGCAAAACGAGGTTATTGTGCGCGTGAATACGATACGATCAAAGTTGGGTTTGGAGGAGAAGCCAAAATCACAATCCATTTTTGGCTAGACGTCAAAATGGCTATTTCAGTGAAATGGTCGTTAGCGCGAACACGACCTTAGAAATTGGTAGACCTGTTATATAAAATAAAATCCATGTCAGATTTTTAGTCGAAATCGGTGGGTGTTCACTCTTTAATTAGATGAACGTGTAGCCAAATGACACACTGCTTAGTCAGATCAAGTTACTTTACCCTTAATATCTAATAGCCGGTTGACAATAACACCCAGGAGAATGTCGACCGTAGCGGCCACGGGTAACATCAAAACCCACCCACCCACTGAATGTTGCTTGAAGGAAATGGGTGAAACAAAACATCTCAGCGATTAGCTACAAACCCAGTAGGTGATAATCTAGATGTGTCTGGAGTGGGTGTATGACCACCGCGCGCGAGTACAACCTGACAGCGTTGGCTGCTTTGCTGTGGCCTCGTACTCGTGTTTTGAAAACACCTCCTCGTTTGGGGTACGTAGTTTCCCATCAGTGAGTGGGAATCTACATTTTACAGTAGTAAAATGCAAGAAATCACGAAGACACTGGTTAGTGTTCGGCAAAACAACAACTTCATCTTGGGAGCCCCTGTGTTGTTACTAAACAGTGTATGAGAATTGTGTCTCCAACGTGATAGCAGGAATGTAAAGCACGGCGTTAGTAAAGTAAAATTCACAAACATGTACTTCGAAATATCCGGAGTGCACTATGCCCAAAGGCGTTCAAGTCCAAGATGCTGAAGGTGCGTTGCTTTAACGAGTGTGCAGCGCTGCGGTCAGCCCAACGCCCGCAAACAATTTGTTACAAGCTCAGCAGAAATAGGAACTTTGCTATGACATGCCAAGTGCCTTTCGCGCTCACTGGGCACTTTGTGTTGTTGAGTGAACTGTGGCGAGCACCGAGCAGTCGTTCAGTCTCAAATCTGCCCAAGAGAAACTACACGACCACTAAGCAACCCCAAGATGACTACGTTGGTGGAGCACAATGTGGCAGTAAAGGCGTACTCGACGTGTTCGCTGATCCTGTTCACTAAGTTCTTCATCACGGCGTGGATCCAAGGAGGAAGTCGTTCGCCGCTGGTGCTCGACCGCCTGAGGACACCGTACTTCTGAGTCAAGAAGGACTTCCTCCTCAGAACTACGGGCTGAAGGACGACCAACCAGCGTCCGACAAGCTCATCAAGGCACGCGCCGAGGACTACCGCTGGAAGCGAGTCGTGCAGAACGACCTGGAGACCATTCCGCTAGGTCTGCTCGTATTCATTGGATCGGTGATAGTAGGCGGACAAGAGGAGACCAACTGCGCACTCATGGGTGTCTTCACTGCTGCTCGCATCGCGCACACGTTTGCCTACGTAAACCAGAAGCAACCGCACCGCGCGCTGTTTTGGACACTTGGCCAGTTGTGTGTACTTGCCGGTGGACTCAACGGCTTCATCTCGTTTCTCATCTAAGCGCATGAAGCTGCTTCAGACGCGCTCTTCTTGTTGTGGTCAATATACACTTCCGTTTGACTTTTAGGTGTTAGTTTGCGACTAAATCGCGTAGTTACAAGACTGAGTTCTCGAGCTGGTTCATGTCCTCCTCGATGTTGCTATCCAATTTGAGGTGGCCGTGCTTGGTCATGAGCGAGGCCTCCAGCAGCTTCATGGCCACAAAGGGGTCCTGCGCCATCTCCAGCATGCTATTGCAGAAGTCCACCTGCGACTCGTGCTGGAAGATGCGGCCATGATTGAAGTGGAACACCTTGTCGTACTGAATGGTGTACTCCTTGCCGATGAGCTGCTTAGCGAGCTCTTCATCCTCGACGATGCGCGGGAAAAACTTCTCCAGCGTCGCGCGGCTGACGCGGCAGCGTGCCACAGCTTTGGCCAACACTTGGATAGATCCGTCCTTCGATAAGTGTTCGTTGATGGCGATAATGTCGTGGACGAACACGCGCATGGAGGCATGGCCCTCCGTGCAGACCTTGTACTGGTGCAGGAACAAGTCCACGCCCTGGAATTCAGTGCAAATGGCGTCCTTCCGCATGATTCCTCGAAGAAATGTCTCTGCCTGTCTGGACTGCTCCGGGTGGCCCACGGGGTCAAAGCCGTTGGAGAAGTACACGTAGAAGTCCTTGGTGAGGTTAATGGCGTTGGCCACAGCATTACTACGCACATTGACCAGCGCCGAATCTAGCAGAAGCCGCCGCCGCTGCAACGTCTCGATCTCCATCTGCATGGCCAGCACTTCGCCTTGCAACGCTAGCGTTCCTTCCTGTTCCGTCTCCTCCTCCTCCTGGTTTTCGTCGAAATCGCTGTCGTTTTCAACCTCCGGATCGATTTTCCGCTGCGCGCGGCGCGTCGCCTCCTGACCTCTCGCTTGACAGTCTTGCAGTTGCGCGTCCGACATCGCAGTCGCTGGGGCCCAACGGCGGCGTTCTTGGGCCTGAGTGCCAGCGTTGTGGTCGCTGTTGCAGCTGCGTCGTCTCCGTTGCGCGGCATCCAGGACCGGCGCCGGCGGTACGCCGCCTCGCTTTGGAACAGCATGTGCATGCTGCCAAACGGTCGGTATCGTTACGCACTGTTGACCAGGGTGGGATGCGGTTAGCTGCCAAACCGAAAATGGCTCAGGCAGCCAGCAGCTCTCGATGGTCGTTATCTGCGATCGGTCAGGTAGAGTTCCAGAAAACACTGGAATGAGCTGTAACTTGTCTAATGGCGTCCGGCAGACGGTCTGCACCTATTAGCAAGTTGAAGTGATTGTAGACAAGCTGCACAGGATCGATGACAGGACTGATGGCGAGACAGCCCTTCCCGTTTGGATGAAAACAAGGTGAGCGGCACTTGACGTTTCAAAAACCGGCATGATCTGCAGCCTCCCAAGACATACATCGCTTGCAGCAGCTTGCTTGCCTAAAAGAGTACCGAACTTGTGCAAACAGAAAATTCAATGTTGTTTCACGTCAGCAAACGTGTTCAGCAGCCGATTGCCACTCGATTGCCACTCGGCGCCACTCCGTTGATCATCCACACACAAATCACCAGCTCAAATCGCCGAGCCCTTGACAAAACAATGGCCTGACCAAATCCCTTGACTGCAACCAACCTCACCGACCAGAAAGACGGCGCGGCTTGCTCTATATTCGATTCGGCTGCAAACGTTGCTTATTTAATAAGCCCAGCGCCTTGCTCGCCGTACACAACCATCCCGTGCGTGCCATGTTAAGCCAGGTCGTCCACCACGTGAGGACGCCGTTTTTCGAGCGCGAGCTCGACCCGGACTTCCGGCTGCTCTTCTTCAACGGTTTCTCTTTCCCGTCGTCGCATTCCCGTTTCTTATGTTTACGCTCTTTGCGTTTGTGCTTGTGCCGTTTCTTCGAAGAGCTGGAATCTGTATCGTCGCCTGCGGCCGCTGGAGCGGAAGGAATCATACGCATAGCTTCTTCTTGCGCCTTGCGGATAGCCTCCATCACATCTAATGTCCCAAGCGAAGATTTGGCTGCAACAACGCCAATGGAAGGAGCAGCAAAGGATCGTTTACCACAGCCGCGGTATCGAGCGCCGCATTCAACTGACGCAGGTCTTCCTTCTGCTGACGCCTTCGCTCAGCCCTGCTTTTCTTACTAATGTTGTAGGTCGCAAACCGACCCTGGTCTTCGTCTTCATCGTCGCCGTCATCGCTTGACTCCACGCTTGCTCTTCTGTCCCCTGTTGGCGCAGCGTAACTTGGCGGAGCATCCTCAGAATCGCTATCACTTTCATTCAAAAACGCCTCGAGGTCATTGCTTGGAACGACGGTAGTGAAATCAGAACTCAACGCTGCAGTTGATGAAGGCTTGACGGAGAATCCTTGGAGGTCTGATAAATGCAGAGCCGTTCTTTCCATCCTGTTGTTGCCGCTTCCATTTCCGTAGCTCTGAGATGCATCCATGCTCTGATGCATAGGTGGTAGCGGTATCGCGTCCTGGTTTGGCATTGGTAGCGATGCTTGGAGCGCAGACAGCGAGAGGAGATTCTCTGATTCGTCAATATTTTTCTTGTGGAAATGCCCCATTCCTTCTTGGTTTGAGCTTACAGAGCTGTGCGTTCCCACCGAAGCTGGCAACACAGTAGCAGACGGTGAAGATGACTCAGGAATTGGCAAGGACTCCTGAAGAGCCGTCATCGACAATCCTGCTGCATCATCCCTACTGCCTTCGTCAATCTCTTCATCACTCATTACGATTTCTGGACGACGGTGCATTGAACTGGAGAATGGAGAAATCTGCGACACTGCTTCCTCCGCTACTGGGATCTCATTTTCAATCGGCGCATCATCAACTTGTTCATCACTGTCATCAGCAAGGAACGTCTTCAATTCGCCCGAGGCGACACCAAGACCACCGTTCTTATCGTCAGTCGCTAGGATAGTATCATCTTTTTCATCAGGTTCGGTGACTCGATCATACGGGGAGCACGGATGACATCCTCCGGATCATTGTGCGTGTCTGAATCCGTTTCGTTCAACACGACTTCAAGCGCCACATCTGGCTGATCATATGCTTTAGTATCCTCAGCGGAGGATGCAGCGCCATTGACATCTTCAATTTCGCTCGGCGGAGGTATTACATCCCCACCAGCGTTCTTACTGGAAGAAAACGCATCGTCCGAGTTCTTCGGCGTTGCTTGCTTGATGATTTTCTTCGCATTTTTTTCCATCAAGTCCATTTGGTTCGCTAACGTCTTCCGTACCCGTCAATTCAGGCTCCTCACTCGAGGACGAGTCTTGCTTAATTTCGCTTTCATCTTGCGACAATGAACTCGCTTCCGGTCGTGGTGCTACAGTAGAGGTGCTGCTCTTGTTTCTGGGACTTGAATGACGGACTGGGGATGCCAAAGAAAAGACGGGAGAAGCCACGGGAAGAGCTGGGCAAACATCGACAGTATTGCCACTGGAAAGACTAGACTGCGTCTGTTTTGGTGAAGCATCGCCAAGAACGTCCTTTGTGGGGGTGTCTGGTTGCTGTCGTGCTGGAGACTCGGGCCTGCTTCTTTGATTTTGTTGAGACGACGATGTCGGCGGGTGCGGGGACGAAGTTGGTGGTCTTGGTACTGCCTGGTCTGTTGCACTTGTCTTTTAGTGGCTGAACGGCGTGGAGAGCTCTTACGAGGCCCCTTTCCCTTTCGTTTTCTCTGATCTCCCACAGTTCTGCCTTCGTCCGAGTCTGAAGAATCCGAGTCAATGAAGCGTTGTTTGTGGTAAACGCCACCAATGCTTGCTTTCATCGCGCCGTCTGCGGGTGCAACAACAACATCTTCATCATACTCACCCACGTCCTCATCGCTTTCATCCTCAGAGTAAAAATGATCCAGGTCGCTGGTGCGTGTTTTCGGTACCTGGAAGTCCTCAAGATGGATCACTTCTTCCACTGATGTCTTTCGGTGACGGCCTGAGGTGGCACTAGCTGTAGCAGAAGCTTTGTTCTTCCGTACTACGGGAGTCACAGCCTTATCCTCAGTCTTTGTGGCACTGTCTTTCGCCACGTCGTCTGCGATTGATGCCACGCTCTCCTTGTGCTCGAACATTAACGGTGTTGCTGCCTGAATAACAGCACTACTGCTTCGTGCGGGTAAATCCTCCGCGTCCAGAGTATTGTCCACCTCTTTCTCGTGTTGTTTAGCTTCGGTGGCGACGGTAGCTGTCGTAGGCACAGCAACAGTTTTTTCGGAGGTGTTCCAGCGCCATTTTCTTTACATACCACACTGACGTCGTCATCTGTGGCGACTTGTGCTACCGTTTCTCCATCGATGGAATTTGCAGTACTTGTTTGATTCGAACTTTCCCTGCTCGGTAGCCTCAAAGAACTGTTTCGTGCCGAAGCTGGCGGTGTGTTTCCACTACCTGAACCTCGTCTTCCTGTTCGTATATCTGAGCCTGTAGCTCTAATATGGTCAACATACTCTGCGTAGCGCTGTTCGCTGATCGTAGCTTGCACATCATGCTTCAAGTGAGCGAACTCGCCTTCCACAATCCGCATCTGCTGTCTGATCGTCGCCAACTTCAGCTGCAAGAACGGGATGCCAAAGTACTGGTGCAGCGACTTGAGCCCATAACAATTTAGCAGCGAGCACTCGAAATACAGCAGCTCCATCGGTCGTCTCCACTGCTGGTGTTGCGGCCTGTCGGTCGATCCATACAACAGTTCCTGGATATCTTCCTTGAAAATCTTCCTCTGCGCTCCTTGGTCTCTAAAATTGCCCAGCACCAGCGTCGGAATGTGCACCGGCACATTGTCCAACTGCTGCTTGACGTACTCCAGCGTATCCCACCTAGTAATATCCAGCAAGAAAATCACCCCATGAGCTTCCTGGTACACATCCACCGTTGAGGCGTCCACAATAGCCACCGAGTGGGCCCCGTTCTGCGTAGCAGCTGCAGCAGCCGCCACCGAAGCTTCCGCCGATAGAGCTCCTCCCTTCTTCAGTCCCCCAGCAGCATTTCCAGGTCCTGTAGAGTCTCCCCGTCTCCATCAGCTGCTTCCGGGGCAAATCCTCTATCCACGACGTCCCAAACTTCACATTTGACATTTTCCTCGAGATTTTGACGGAAACTCCAGTTAATTGTGGCGGATTGGAGCTGTGGCGTGGACTGGTGCGTCTCTGGGATGGGCTCGCCTTTGAGTCGCTGGAAGAGCGACGTCTTGCCTGTACCCTTGGCGCCGCGGAGCAGCAGCTTCAGGTTGTACGTGATGCCTCCCCGTACACGGCGGCGAATGGCCTTGTCCATGCGTTGGATTGTACGCTCCTTCTTGGGGTTTGTACTAGGGTTTCCTGAGAGGCTTCCGTTGCTGCTGGTGCGTCGCTGGGAGGGAGTGGGAGGAGCCACGGAGGGCGACGGAGAGCGCGCGTTGAAGCTCTGCGCTCGCTGGGAGAAGCCTCCCGTGGGCGTGGAGGGCGTGGAGGGCTGCACGACGCCTGATTCCTGCGGACTGAGGTCGCCTGACCCCGTGGGGCGACTCACCTCGTTGCCCATTATTGCGTGGTTGCACTTTCGAGTGCGGAATGGTTTGGATGCGGAATGGTTGTCACTATAGAGGGAGTTCGGTTGAGTGACGTCAAGAGTGATGGTCTGGTGTGACTTTAGATGAGTGTATCAGTCTTCAAAAGGTCGTGGAGAGAGCAAGATGATGGCTTTATCGACTCCTGTGGCGAGTCCTGCGCCGTCTAGAGGCGCGTATGAGGATCACGAACCGCTGGAGAACACGGCAGAGGCGTACGGCACTTTCCATGGCCGCGTGGTGCCCGATATCGGCGAGAGACCGCGCGTGTCGAGCAAATTGTGGCGCTCATTGGGTGTTGCGATGGTGCTACTGCTCGTGGCAAGTTACATGCTGCTGCAGAGTCACTACAAACCGGATGATGGGGTAGATCAACATGAGAGGAGTACGGAGGGCCCTTGGACGACTCCGGAAGAGCAGCAGAAACAGCAGGAGACGACGCTCAGCCACAAGCACAAGAAGAAAGAGAGTGAAGGTCTCTCCAAGCTGGAGAGCAAGTTCTTGGATGCTGTGGACACGACAGAGATCCGCAAATACCACGGAGCTTATGCCAGTGTCCCCCACCCGGCAGGAAGTCACCAGGACTACAGGACGGCGCTGTTTACAGCCGAGCAATTCGAGTCGTTCGGTCTTAAGGCTGAGATTGTGGAGTATTATCCGTTGCTGTCGCTGCCCATCCACCGCCACTTGAGCATCCTGTCACCCTCTGAAAGAGTGAGGGAGCTCAACTTGACAGAGGAAAGTGTTCCGGGAGATTCGTGCACCAGCAATGAAGATGCGCTACCCCCATTCCTGGGATACTCGGCTTCAGGCAATGTCACAGCCTCGGTGGTGTATGTGAACTATGCGCGGCCGTCGGACTTTCAGTGGCTCAAGGACAACAACGTAACACTGGAAGGCAAGATCGCTCTGGTGCGCTATGGAGGCAACTTCCGAGGACTCAAGGTGATGCTGGCGGAGCAGCACGGCATGGCTGGAGTTCTCATCTACTCGGACCCGTTGGACGATGGCTTCGTGCAAGGACCAGTCTACCCGGAAGGTCCGTGGCGTCCGAAAGGATCGTTCCAGCGTGGATCGGTGCAGTACAACTCCATCTCCGGTGGCGACCCCTCACCCCAGGCTTTCCGTCGCTGCCTGGTGAGCCATACCTGAGTGTGGAAGAGTGCAAGACCATCCCGCATATCCCTGCGCTGCCGCTTTCCTACGGTCAAGCTCGTTACATTCTCGAATTGTTGAGTGGTAAGGAGGCCCCTGATGCTTGGCAGGGGCTCTTAACCTCGCCAACGGCGGCTACTTCGTTGGCGATGACGAAGCAACCGTCCTGAATTTGGACGTCGCGATGGATAACAGCATCGGGCCAATCTGGGATGTCATTGGAACCATTGAAGGTACGGAGGAGCCTGATCAGATGGTGCTGATTGGAAACCACCGCGATGCTTGGGTGTGCGGCGCAGTAGACCCGTCCAGTGGTTCAGCTGTCATGCTGGAGATTGCTCGCGGGCTGGGTGACCTGCTGAAGCATGGCTGGAAGCCTCGCCGTACGCTTGTTATTGCCTCATGGGATGGCGAAGAATTGGGTTTGCTGGGCAGCACGGAGTTTGCGGAGGACAACGCCGAGTTGCTCAAGAAGCAGGCTGTAGCGTACGTCAACGTGGACAACATCGTAGGCCCCTTGGTGAGCACTGGTGGGACCCCTTCTATCGCAAAATTCTTGCAAGAAACGGCTCAGCTTATCCCTGGCAACCCATTCCACGGTGTGGATATCTCGGAGAGCTTGTATGAGCAATGGGTAAGCCAAACTGCTATTCGACGATCCGCTCTGGCTGCTAATGCTGATGACGGCACTCTAGCTCCGGACCACCTGATCCAGTTCCTCGGTTCCGGCACAGATTTTACGGCTTTCTACCAGCATCTGGGTATCATCTCGGCAAACTTGGGCTACACCGTTGGCAGTGCAACGTACGGCACATACCACAGCACCATGGACAGTATCCCGTACGTGGAAACTGTGGGCGACCCGCACTATGCTACGCACACTACGATGGCGAAGTGGTGGGGCCTGATCACGCTGCGTCTGGTGGACAACGCCATCGTGCCATTTGACTTCTCCACCTACGGGCTCGTGATGCAGGAGGACCTGGCTGGTTACGAGAAGATCACGGTGGCTATGGGGATCAGCGTCAACTATTCATTTCTGCATGAAGCGATTGAAAAGTTCAGCAGCAACGCTGAAGTCTTCCAAGCGCGCGTGGCTGACATTTCCGAGAAGAGTCATAAGAAGAAAAAAAGCCACAAAAGTGAGGCGGAGCGCCGCTTCTGGAATGAAAAACTGGTGACTCTGGAGCGCTACCTGCTCTCAGATGCAGGTCTGCCGCACCGTCCGTGGTTTAAGCACATGATCTTTGGGCCTGGATTTTACGAGGGCTACAAGGGAACTGCGTTCCCTGGTATCTCGGACTGCATCGTGTTTGAGGACGACAACATTGTCATTCAAGCGCACGTGGACGATGTCGCTGCAGTCATCAATATGGCAGCGGCGTATTTGACGTCCGCTTGAATTTCCAAAGGATGAGAGTGAAGGCACAGATGAAGCTGACGATGAGACTTGTAGATGCATGTGGTGTCTATTGCGCGAAGTACGGAAGAAGAAAGCGAAGAAGAGAATCAAGAGTTTTTCACCCTGTTTGTTTGCTCGATACGTACGGATAATATTTGAACTACGCGGTCGATTTAGATGCGACCAGCAGTGTTGTCCGGAACGCAGCGCTCTTCAAGTACAATCCGAGTTTTGTCTTGGCGATTTCGCTCGGGTCGTCAAAGAGCTGCTGCAAAATCTGTCTCCGTTGCCTCGCATCTGCGAAGACGAGAAATTCCAGAACTGTGTTCACTGCCACCTCCTTCAGTCCTGGCCGGACAGCACGCAGACACTGCACGTACTGGCGCATGACCTCATCAACACACAGCGAGTCAAACTTCATGAGCGTCAGCACCGTTTGGCACAGCGTCGCCATGACAGCTTTCGTCACCGTCCCCGTCACCAGCAGCGAGGCCACCGGTGCTGCACAACGTCGCAAAAGCGCCACAATTGCGGCTCCTTGGTCCGTTTTGACACACAACGCGTCGATTGCCTGCAGTCCCTGAGTGAAGACAGTCATATCGGGTCGCTCTGTGAACGGTTTGCTGCCTGGCCCTTGACTTTCAATGCGCGTGAGCAACTGCTCGATCTGCTGCTGCTGACTCACGGCTGAGTGTGGCTTATTCCGCCCAGTCCGAATGAAGTCGAGCGCTGCATGCAACGCCCATTCGCTGTGTCGTTGTGCCATGACTTGACCGAACGCCACGGTCTCCGGCTGCGACTCATACATACCCACGATGCTTTCCAGCAAGACAACCCGCGGCGCCGAGAAAATGAGCTCGCTTGCGAGGTCAAAGTCCGCCTCCAGCGCGTCATAGAAGATCTCCCACGAGTGACAAACGAGCTGCTGGAACTCCACCGCGTGGTGGTCGGCGATCACGCGCAGAAGCTCAAACAAGAACTGGCAAAACGGCTCCAGCACGCTTTGCTGGTGGCGCATGTGTGGTCGAAGGATCTGCATCGCGCTCAGAATCTAATGCAACAAAGAGCTAGTGTTAGCCACAGTGAGAGAGCTACAGGTAGATGAACGTACGTTTTGGAAGAAGGTTGTGTTGAGGTAAAGCTGGGACAGCGAGACAGTGCCGAAGTGCTGCATGAGATGCCGAGGGAAACGTGACAGTACCAGCATTGGGTGGCATCGGGTCAACTCCCGGAATCGCTCCATAACTTCGCTCCCATCGCGCGTCAGGTCACGCAAAATATCATCGACCCGCGACAACAATCGGCGGTCACGAATGACTAGCTCGCGCTGCTCAGCGCTGGCATCAAAGTTTACAAGCGACTCCCAGCCAGGATACAGCACATCGAGAAGACCAGCCACAACCTTGGGACTCTGGAAATACAAGGCCTGCAACAAGATACGACTATTAGTCATGAACGAGCAATAGCAAGAAACAAGACACGTGCATACCCCAATGAGATCTCGCTTGACGTCTCCATGAATCGCAACAACATTACCAAGGTTGCCAAGGTGCGGGTCCGCGGTCACGATGGGCTCGAGGATGTTGAGCATCGTGCTGTCGTCAGTTTGGTCCTGTGTGAGACTTGTCAAGAGGTCTGCGGCACAAAAGTTTTTGGAGGGTCTCAACGGTTGATCTTGGAGGCGCTGAAGTACTTCTACTTCCTTAACGAGCACCACCAGACTGTGTAGTGCCATACCATCCAAGCGAAGTGACACACCCTGACCTTTCCATCGCTGAACGGTAAGGTCAATGAACTGAACTACCAGTTGCAGCACAGCAAAGACATCCAAAGCTACCGTTGAGTCATCAAGCATGTGAAAAGACCTTCAGCAGTCGATGCTTGGCCTAGATGCCGAAGGAAGCTAACCGATGCCGAGTAGGAGCCAGCAAAGCCGTCGCCGAGGTTGTCTAGTGCGCGTCGAACAAATCCAAAGCATTCCTGGCGATGGACAGAACTTGGGCAGCTCGGTAAGTGACCGATAACTTGAAGCAGCGCTTTGGCCAGCTGAGCTGCCGCACGGACAGAGTTGCAAGAAGATCGTGCAAAGTGCAGCAGCGACACATGCAGCGTCCACAAATCAGCTGGGGAGTGCGTGGCAGGACCCTCGCTCTTTGGACACGAGCGTTGAACCACTTGACTCGCAGCGAGAACAAAGTCTTCAGGGGCGATAATGTCTGGTAACGCACCCATGCTTGAGTTTTTGAGTTCTTTTCTAAATCATTCAGCAATGGCGCACTTTCATCCGACCAATGTGTCGAGCTGCAGTAGTTGTCCTTGAAAGTCGCCAAATCAGTTTTAGTGCTTTCGATTGCCCTAGACAACATAGGCATTTTGCCCACCTCAGCCATCGGTTCCGTGTAAAAGGCGATGCGCTGTTCGGCTTTGATGCCTGGATCTTAAACGTAGTGAAGCCTTCTGATAGTAGAAGTGCTTCTTCATCATCTTCATCAGTAACCACTTGGCTGCTCGATCCAGATGAGCTTCGCTGTTTAAGCCATTCGCGTAGGCGTTCGAATTTCTCCTGTACAGCCGACGAGATGTTCGAGGCTCCCGAGTCATAAGCACTCAGTTGCATTAGAACGGTATTTGCTGCGGCCGAGGCATCCGCGGTCTTTGTTACCTCAAGCAAGCTAGCGACAGCTTTATTTTCACTCTTCTGAAGTGTTTCAAGAGTTATGCGCAGGGCCGTCTCGAGACACTGCTCACTCAGAGCCGATTGCCCTAGAAGATTCCACAACGACTCGTTCGACATGGCTCGAACAGCAGAAGCGCAAATATGGGAAGTTGTAGGAGAAGTTGCGGACGCGAGCTTGGTCAGCAAATGGTCTGGATACAGGCGTGGGTCTTTCGTGGCAATAAGACCCGTACTTGATAAAATGGCTGCATTTGACGTCGTTTTCGGAAACAAGCTCTGCATTAGCTTTGCTAAACAAGTACCAGCTCGCTTGCTGCCTACTGAAGCCGTTGCGGATGGGTCCTTGTGTGCATGCGGTGAGCAAAGCACTTGGATGGCACCGTGAATGATCGGGAGAGGTAACTTGATTTCACGGACATTGCTGGATCCGTCGGTCACGTAAAACACTTTGCAGTCAGAAAAACTAATTCCTGAACTTGCCTTGAGCTGCGCAGCAATTTCTAGTTGTGACTCAATCGCGCGCCAAATTACCTCCACAGTAATTCCGAAAATTTCGTGGTCCTTCAACAGCAGCGATGAAACTAAATCACGTCCAGCGAGTAATTTTCCATACGCGCCCGCCAATTGTAAAGATTGCTCGATGGCTGATTTTTTCGGATGGCTGCTATCGCTATCCTTCTTGATGTCGCCCGGTTCGGTACTGTTAGTCGTGCCATCATGAACATCATTCGAAAAGTCATGCAGTGCTTTCACACACATACGGAGAGACGGAATTGATGCCTCCAATTCCAACAGGTTTTCTAGAGAGTGGAAGATTTTGCTACGGATTTCACTGTAGCATGGAAGCTTCGCCAGCTCGCGAAGCCACAAGAAACTCAAGGTGCCTTCTGTACCAGAAGACACAACAATTCGACGGATTTCATCTGCCAACTCGTCAACGCTGTGAGGTGCAGTCAGCAAGTAAAGAATATGAGCAGCAACTCGTCGCGTAGGCAGTTCGGATGAGGATAAGCAGTCCAAGTAGTAGAGTACCACATTCGACGCCACGCCAGAGGCATCGTTCCCATCGGCAAGATACTCTCGTAGCTTGCTGAGCAAGCGCGGGATGATCTGAGTCAGAGCAGGTTGGTTTAGTGGCACTTGTCCTTGCGAGTCCGCATTGTACTTGAGTTGCTGGGGCGCAGAGCGAGAAGGAGCAACTGGCATAAGCACCCATACGGCAGATACTGAACAGTGTCGAAATCCTCACAGACGATGTCCGCAATCCACCACGCGCTGTTAGCTGCAACCCCGCCGGATTAGCATTTTGAACTGCACTTTTGTCATCCTTTCCAGCAACCATCTCCATAAGAAAGTCCTTCGTTCTGCTTTGTCGAAGACGCATTCCGAGCTTGAACTTGTGGTCTAGCGTACGCAGATGCTCTAAAATTGCAGGGGGCGGTTGACGTGCCAGGCCACTGGCATCAAAAAGCATCAGAGGATCACCAGCGACCGATGGGTCAGCTTGGTTGAGCTGAAGTAGTTGTTGCTCATAATCCCGTAGCTGCAGATTGCCCTGCATTAAGTCTGGGAACGCAGTACTGTGCTTCCCGAGCAACAACAGATCTGATGCACCAATAGCCGGGAACGTGTATCGACCAGTGATGACCATCTGCATCAATCCCGCAACGTCGGAAATTCCTCCCACAAGAAAGTGCCCACAGTATTTGGGTTGAAGCATCCAACAACCTACGACATTCGCAGCAGATGAGGTTAGCAGTAAACAAATGAATGATGCAGTCCTCATGGTCTTACCAGCAAAATTGAGCAACATATCCAGAAACGGCTAGAGTGGCAAAACTCTTGTTCCTGCTTCTCGTCGCCACTTTGCCACTGTGCGAACAATGCAAACGTCATAGAAAGTTAGTGCATTGTATACCTGATAGAAAGCAAATATGAGTACACGAACCAATGCAAGTTTGAGCAAGTTTTGGACGAACTGGCTGTTCTTCACTTCGATACCGAGTACACCTCCGTTTTGCACGTACGCTGCCAAGTCATCTTCGTGGTTGCGCCACAACATTTCTCGGTGCATATGTGCCTCAGCACCACGGAAGACGATGGTCTCCAGGGTCCGCAGAGCCTCCACTCGGTCAATAGCCTTGCATGAATTGTACAAGCTCGTAAGAAGTTCTAGCGAGTCCTCGTGGACGGGTATGTCTTCTTTTGTCGACTGGAAGCAAGTTCGGTCGTGCTCGGTTGGCTGCACATCCGCTGGGATATCGAGAAAAAGTAACTTCTTCACAATGCCTTCATACAGCATTTTTCGAACGGCGAGTCGCCATTAAGCCCGAAGTGCTTGAGCACGTTACGACAACAGACAATAGCCTCGCGTTGAACAAACGCTAATGCTTGCTGCAGTTCCTCTTTTGCCCACACCGAAATTTTGACTGTTTTCGATCCTTCCGCCGACACACCGCTGACATTACCGCTGCTACTTCCACTTAGGCCATGACCACCGAGACCACTGTTCCCCAATGGGTTGTGGCTTATCGAAAGTAAGGAAGGCTTACCTAGTGTTGGCTTGCCCTTTGGAGGGCCAAGTCTGTTAGCTCTGGATACCGGGAGTGGTGGGTTCGATCCACGTCGAGGGATGGCTTGAGTTCCACCATGCTTAAGACCTGACGGTCCGAGAGCAGTAGAGCCTGTACCTTGACGGTTGGAGGCATTTGATTGCTGAATTTGAAGGCTCTTCACAGCTGCGCCTCGCATAAGCAAAATCAGCCAGACAACACCAGTGACGAGGCCCATGTAGTCCAATACTCGCGCATCTCCAGTTAACGCATCCCAGTGGCCGTCATTGTCGAGAATGCCTACGCATAGTGCTTTGATATCAACCTGCTCGAATGTCAGCTGCTTCAGGATCTTGCGTACGATAGTTTTTAGCACAGGAGCAACCTCTGATACGCTGGCCATTTCCCGGAATACACGTGCCAGTTCTCGACTGGCAAGAGTACCTTGATGCTCGATAGGCCGACGGTAAAACAAATCATCAGGACTACCAAGGATTGAAGAAGCGGACGTTGAGCGCGACGCCCGGAAGATGTGTTGGAGCATCTTGATGTTGTCTACGTCCCTCGACATATTGTTGGGTCGCTCTCGCGCGATAAACATCGACAGCGCACGCTTCAAGTACACTGGATGGTTGCAAACGAGATGGGTAATTGCTTCTACCTTGAGCTGGAACATGGTGGACTTCAACTTCAGCTTCAGCAACAGGTCTACTGTAGCAATATCCTGAGAGCTGGTTGACTTACACAAGGAGACTATTTTGCCCAGTAAATCTTTCGCAGGGCCCTTAACAGACGGGTTTTGCAGCCACGCCTCCATATTTTCGGCGCCAAATAAGCGCACTTGAGGGATGCTGGCAAAATCAGTGAGCGTCATGATCATATTTCGAACAGCATGATTGCCACCTGCACCTGACGATCCCCCATAGTACCCGGTCTTTCTTTCTCCAGCTCCACCAAACGTGATCGAATGTGATTCGTTATGAGTTCCATCATCTCCTGTACCACGCCAGCGCCCTGAAAACGTCTACGAACCAGAGGTTGAGTAGACGGTTGGTCACTACCATCCGTCCCTAGGACCGTCTTCACATTTTGAACAAAAAGCTGGCTCAGCTCGTGATCAACCCAGACTCGTGAATAAAGTGAATCGTCCAGAAACACTTTCACGCTATCAACTGGCCATTCATCGGTATCCTGCACAAGGGTAAATGGACTCAGTCAGAAACAATAAGTTGCGCAAATAGGTTCATCAATTTCAAGTTTACCTTCATGACCAGCACCAAAAGGTTTGTCACCAGTACCGGAAGTGAGAGCTGGAAATACTCTGTCGATCCAGATCCGCTCAAATGGCCTGGTCCCAACGCAGTGGCGGTGATTGGCTTTTTCCGTGGTCTGATGGATCTTTCATTCCAATATAGTGCTTCGACCGCAGCAAACGCAGCAGATACTTGAGTACAGCAGGTTGGCCGAATCGCTAGGAAATATGCAAGCAGATAAATCAGCTCGTAGGACACAAACTCAACGCGAAGCTTGAGGATACATACCTTGGGGTTTTCCTTCACGGCACCAAGTAAGCTCACAGAAAAAGTCGGCTCGGAGACTTGCTCTCTCGGATAAGGCGGCCGCACGCTTCCGTCAGAACCTGAATCACACACGGATTTAATTAATATGGAAGAAGATCAATATAAATTGACCGCGCTGCTGGCATATACATACCTCCATCAGCTTTGGATCGGAAGTGGCTCCACTGAGTGTTTCGCGAAAATGTTGACTAGGAACTTCGTCCGCATCTGTACCAGCATCTGACGCTGACGCAGATGCCGGGGTCATTTCGACGTCGTCTTGCTCTTCGAGTTCATCATCCTCGTCTGCGTCATTCATCAGCGTGTCAATCGACAAACCCTTGCGCTTCGCAGGCGACGACGACGGTGTGGTGGCTGTAGAGGGTGGCGCACTCGCTTCCTTCTCCTCCTCCTCACTCTCGGTCTTTACCTCCTGCTCTTTTTCCTCCTCTTCTTCCTCTTCCTCGTCCTCACTCGCAGTCTCTTCGATCGTCTTCTGGGTCTGCCTCAGCTTCTTCGTCTTCTTCTCCGCAGGCGCGTTGCGTTTAGTGTCGGAAGCCGCAGCTCTCTTGGCCCTCGTCTTGCCTCTGGGTGTCGTTTTGGTCTCTTCTTTCCTCGTCTGCATCTTCCTAGTGCGAGGCTTGAGCTCCTCCTCTTCTTCGTCCTCTTCATCCTCCTCTTCTTCGTCATCGTCATCGTCTTCACCTTCTGCCTCTTCTTCTTCCTCCTCTTCCTCTTCTTCTTCTTCTTCTTCATCTTCATCCTCCGTGTCGATGATCTTACGCCTCTGTTTTTCCTGGGTGGGGGCTTCGATCCCCTCAGCTGCGGCTTGTGAGCTCCATGTCCCCGCGTCCCTTTGCGTCTCTCAACAACGTCGGCCTCTTCTTCGTCCTCTTCTTCCTCCTCCTCTTCTTCTTCTTCATCTTCCTCTTCTTCTACTTCTTCCTCCTCTTTCTTGTTCTTCTTCTTGTTCTTCTTGGCTTCTTCCTCCTGTTTCTTGGCCTGCGCACGCGTCAACTTCTTGGGCGGCGTTTTCTCTTCCTCCTCCTCTTCCTCTTCTTCTTCTTCCTCCTCCTGACTCACGTCCTCCCCTTCGTCCTCGTCCTCCTCGTCCACGACCACGTTCTTCCGTCGCAGCCCACGACGCGTCGACGTGCGAGTCGCCGCCACTCGCCCGCGTTTCATCGCGATCGTCTTCTTATTGCCCTCGATCGTATGCTCTATTCGTATTGGTAGAAAATCAACGAATGGGACGTCTCTATAATGTAGCCATATCCACTTCAACATGGACTCCGTGAAGTTCATCGACGCCAGCCACAGACCGCAGCACTAGTCTTGTCGTTGAGAATTGATTGGGACATTGCGGGGTCTACGGAACAAGCAAAGCTGTTTACAGCGCTAGGAGCAACCACGCTCTATATGATAACAAGGAGGCATCTACCGGTACTTGAGCAAGCGGATACGACCCGAGACCAGGTTGATCGAAAACGTAACAGGAAACCTTTGTCATGTCGAAGTCTTGTACTTGATCGAAAGCCTAGAGCGAGGTGCTGTGTCTGTGGGCCAGACCCTCACGCACAGCAGCCATCCAAGGTCGAGGATTGAGTCCGTCGATGTGCAGGGTGTCTGCAACATATTTTTGCAGAGGAAGTGGTGATGTGTCCTCAAGCCTGGTGGCATGAGCATTGCTAAGCTCGCGCCTTCGGCGAAATGACCCCACATACCGGTACACCCCGACGCCATTATCACCTCAGGTCAGTCGCTTCCCGTCGCCGCTTGTTCTGAACGAGGACACATCACGTGGGCACATGCCCAGATGGCAGGTCTGCGCAAGTGTCCGCCGTGATGACAGGCTGGGAGGGTCTCTGCTCCTTCACTCTGCGTTTCTCCGAGTTCACCCAACATGGCTGAAGCGTACGGCACCTTTGGTGCGTCGGCTCCGTCTGAAAACCGCTGGAAGAAGGTCTTGTCTTCGACCGGTGTTCGTGTCGGTGGTGTGCTCGCCGTCCTGCTCGTGATTGTGGGCGGCTTCCTGCTGTTCCAGAGCCCGTCGTCTCCGGCTGGCAAGAAGGTCTCCACTGAACGGGATGCGGCTGTGTTGACTGCGTCCGAGCGCAGCTTCATTGACGGCGTCCAGCCTGACAAGCTTCGTGAGTTCCTGCACTCGTACGCCAGCATCCCCCACACCTGCGGCACGGAGCAAGACTACAAGACGGCGGTGTACACTGCGGAGCAGTTCACGGCTTTCGGACTCAAGGCCGAGATCAAGGAGTTCTACACGCTTCTGTCGTACCCGATTCACCGTCGTCTGGCCATTGTGTCGCCCGAGCAGAGCGTGTACGAACTCAACCTGACCGAGGCGTCGGTGCCCAATGATGCGTGCACCAACAACCCGGACGCGCTTCCTCCGTACCTGGCGTACTCGGACTCGGGCAATGTCACGGCGTCGGTCGTGTACGTCAACTACGGCACTCAGGCCGACTTCGACTGGCTGGTTAGCAACAATGTGACTCTCGCGGGCAAGATTGCGCTAGTGCGCTACGGGCGCAACTTCCGGGGACTCAAGGTCGCGCTTGCCGAGCAGCACGACATGGCTGCGGTCATCATTTACTCGGACCCGAACGAAGACGGATTCGTGCAGGGACCGGTTTACCCGAGGGCATCTACCGCCCCAAGGGCTCGTTCCAGCGTGGTTCACTGCAGTACTTGTCGTTGGCATCGGGTGATCCGTTGACGCCAGGCTGGGCCTCGGTGCTTGGAGCTCCGCAACTGAAGTACGAGGACGTCGACAGCATTCCGCACATTCCGGCGCTTCCGCTGTCCTACGAGCAGGCAGACATCATCCTGCGGTCAATTGGCGGACAAAAGGCACCTGAGGCCTGGCAAGGTGGACTCACGTTCCCTGAAGGCTACCGTCTTGGTGACGATGAATCGCTGGTGCTGAACCTGGACGTGTTCATGGACAACAAGGTCGGCCCGATCTGGGACGTCATTGGTACGATCGAGGGCTCCATTGAGCCCGACCAGCAGGTTCTCATTGGCAACCACCGTGACGCCTGGGTGTGCGGTGCTGTCGACCCGAGCAGTGGATCTGCTGTCATGATGGAGATTGCACGTGGTCTGGGTGAGCTGCTGAACCAGGGCTGGAAGCCGCGCCGTACCATTGTTCTGGGCTCCTGGGATGGCGAAGAGTTTGGTCTGCTTGGTAGCACGGAGTTTGCCGAAGAACGTGCCGAGGAGCTGAAGCAGAAGGCTGTCGCGTACATCAACGTCGACAACGTCGTGGGTCCGCTCGCGCTTGCGATGGGAACTCCCTCGATTGCCAAGTTCATCGAAGACACGGCCAAGGCCGTGCCTCCTAACGAGTTTTTCGGCAAGGGTGACAACCGCAACGAGCCCGGTGACAGTTTGTACGCGCAGTGGACGGCACAGACGAAGCGCCATCGCTCGCAGATTTACGGCGTGTACGACGGCACACTGGCGCCGGACCACCTGATCCAGTTCATGGGCTCTGGCTCGGACTTCACTGCTTTCTACCAGCATTTGGGTGTGATCTCGGCGAACCTGGGCTTCACGCTTAACGGTGCGGTGTACGGCACCTACCACAGCAATATGGACAGTCTGATGTACGTGGAGACTCTAGGTGACCCGCACTACGCGACGCACGCCAACATGGCTCAGTGGTGGGGACTCATGACGATGCGTCTCGCAAACGATGTTGTTGTGCCGTTCGACTTCACTACGTACGGCCTCGTGATGAAGGAGGACCTTGCTGGTTTCGAGGAGAAGATTGCGGCCATGAACCGCAGCGTGGACTTCACGGCACTGCACACGGCCATTGCGAACTTCAGTGACAACGCAAACACGTTCCACGCTCACATCCAGCAGTTCGACGACAGCAGCAGTGAGGAATTGCTACGCGGTTGGAACGAGAAGTTGGTGCTGCTTGAGCGCCACCTCATCGATGAGGCCGGACTGCCCCACCGTCCGTGGTACAAGCACGTGATCTTCGGCCCGGGTTTCTACGAGGGCTACATGGGCACTGCCTTCCCCGGCATCTCGGACTGTGTGGCTTTCGGTGACAACAGCTCTACCATTCAAGAGCACGTGGACGATGTTGCTCGTATCATCACCGACGCTGCCAACTTCCTAGTCGTCGTTTAGATAGCAATACAAAGTGACTCCAGCGTTGCGAAATGGGTATTCCGAGTAAAATGAAATTGAGAGAACCAGCACGCATTCGTTACCTTATAACGTTACCCCATGATGAAAGTGAACGTTGCTCTCATTGCTCTCCGCTGTCTTGAATACGCTTCAAGCGCTTCACGTAGTACGACAGCTCGCAGGTCAGCGTCCGTTTAAGGTCCGGCACTTGCTCCTTCTTGCTCGTCACGTTCGTCAACACGTCGCTCGTGACGTTGATGCATGAACCAAGAGCACCCGCTCGGTATCCTTACCAGGAGAAGGTGCAGTTGCCTCACTAACCGCTCCCAGTCCGTTCGCAGTAGTGGGTTGCCTCTGCTCCGTCCCTGGGTCTCCCTTGCTTGCAACGTCCTCTTCTTCTTCTTCTTCGACCTCTTCCGGTTGAGAATGGACTTCTGCTTCAATCTCCACGTCGCCTGCAGTCTTCTTCTCCAGCACTTGACTCAGCAGCTCCACGTGGTCTTCCTTGGTGCGATACGCCGCGTACTGCTTACTGCGCACTTTGATGTCCAGCGCGTTGAGGAACTTGCGCAGGTCGTCGAAGCGACTGAGCGTCAAGGCGGCCTTGAGCTCGTCCTTCCTTCCCTCAGCACTGAGTCGCTCCAGCTGGCCTAACGTCACCTTCTCCTTACTCATAACTCTCGTCACTTGCGCCCTAGATTGCAAATTCCGCACTGCGGCAACGTTGCCGCACCAGATTTCCGACTCAAAGTTGAAGTGCAATTGGTCCATGTGATTGGCCAAAAATGCAGTTGAGCACACAACATTGATGTACAGCACATCAATGTTACAGTAATTGATTTTGGCCATGACGGCCAATGGAGCGGACGATGCCAATGCACGGCTGGGCGTGCACGTGGCGGACCTGAGTCGGGAGACGCCGCCCAACCCGTTCCTGTTCCCGCGCAGCTTCCTCAACATGCACCTGCTGCACGACACGGTGGGCATACACCCGTTTCTGCCCGCGTACCCTCCTCAGATCCTGCAGTGGCAGCAGCCCAACCCCATCGTCGAGTCCTGCGTGGGCAAGTTCTTCCTGTCGGCGGCAATGGGTACACTTCTTCTTATACTGTAGATTATATTGCACTCTATTGGTGGTTATGATTAATGGTATACTGTACTTGGACACAGGTTACGTTATGGGCAACGTCTTCGGTCTTGTTCTGGGCAGCTACGAAGGCATCACGCCCCTGTACCGCTCCCTGGACAGAGAACTGCCCAAAGTACCGTGGCGTGAGTCGGTACGTGGCTGGTTACTGGTTACTGCAATGGGTTGGATGCTTATTGGTGATGTACTGCAGATGTCGGGGTCTTGGAGAGTCACGCTGGGCAAATGTCGCTACTGGGGCAACAACTTCCTCGTTATTTCAGGTGTGTAGTGCCTTGGGTGGGTTGTTGTGGTGGGAGGTTAACTTATTTGGGTTTGTACTGTTCAGCCATGTTTTCGGGGCTGGAGTGCGCGTCGGAGAAGATTCGCGGCCGTCATGATGTGGGCAACGAGTTGGTGGCTGGCTGTGCCACGGGCGCCGCGCTGGCGGCTGGACAGGGGATTCAGGCGCAGTGTCTCGGCTGCGCAGGTTTTGCTGCGTTCTCGTACGCGATCAACATCTTCACGGGCGGCAAGTTTTAGAGGTCAAGACTCGACGTGTTGATAGACCGTGCCACTTTATAATACAGAAACACACAGCAAGACAGTACGAGTATGGATTATGCTGGACACTCTCAGTTGAAACTTTACGACGCCATGTAGCCGCCGTCGACGAGCAGGTTGATGCCATGCACGTAGCGTGCATCGTCCGATACGAGGAACGTCACAGCATTCGCCACGTCCATGGCTTTACCCGGCTCGTCGGCAGGGATCCGGTTGTTTGACGCCGGCGCGAGGCAATCGTCACGGCAAATCGAGTCGTCGATAAACCCGGGAGCCACCGCGTTGCACACAATCCCGCTAGACGCATACTCGGCCGCGATCTGCCGCGTGAGCTGCACCACAGCCGCCTTGCCCACTCCGAATGTAAAATGACCTTTACGTGCCACCATCCCATACATCGACGAAACATTGACAATGCGTCCACGCACAGCTGCATTGTCCTGCGTCAGCATCTGCTGCACCGCCCGCTTGCAGCTCAGAAACACCGCCTTGGCCGAGACGCCCATGGCTTCGTCCCATGCCGCAGCGTCCACATCCACAAGAGCCGTGGGCTTCACACCGCTATCTCTGGTGCTGGCACGCAGTTCACCACAAAGTCCACACGTCCGAACTCCTTGGCGATGGCCGCGTACGTGTCGTCAATGAATTTCCAGCTCTGCAGCTCTCCCTCGAACACTTTAGCAGGTGTTGCACGGTCCAGAGCTTGAATCTGAGTCTCCACGTCCTTAGTTTGAGCTGAATTGAGTGCGTTGGCGCCCGTTGCGCCTACAATAGCGAGCGTGGCGCCCTCTTTTGCTAATTTAACGGCGATGAGCTGCCCCAGCCCCACGTTGCCGCCCACCACGACGCCCACGCGGCCCTGCAGCCTCTCGCCGCTCTTGCCGCCCGTCTACATACATAAAACAACGAATTAGAAGATAATTAAAGGGTTAATTCGGAGGTTACGGTGTTAAATACCACAGAAGCCACGGCCTGTTCCGCCCGCGCCGCGTTCTTCTCGTCGTTGAGCTTGAGCGCCTGTGCGATCTCCTTGGCCGTGAGGCCCTTCTTCTCCAGGAACAACAGGCGCTCAGACAGAGGCGTGTCCTGCACCTTCGGGTGCTGCAGGAAGCGCACGCCCTGCTCGATTAACTCGTCCCGCGCCGACATGTTGTAGCGATTGATACACTTGACGAATGCGATTTCAAAATGGATGACGTTGACGAGATCTGTTTTCAACCAATGAAATGGTAGAATGGACTTGGACCAATCCGAACGAAGTTGAAGTGGGAGGTCACTTGGTCGAGGTCTTTATCCTTGCTTTTGGCACCACAGGAAGCTCCACGGAGACCTTGTGCACTTCAACGTAATTAGTCGAACCACTCATCCTAGGAAGTCCTGCCTCTGCATGTCCTGACGTTGGTGAGACCTCTCGATTTGCAGGATGTGTGTACTGTATCATCTCACATGGTCGTAGTGATCCAACCCGTTTGCCAATCACTCTTCAATTTGCTCAGTCGGAGTCATGTCGTTCGCTCCATTGACATCGTACGGCACCGCGCCCAGTCCAGGCTCCTCAACTCCAGTAAACACGGTCCCCAACACTCGACGTCGTTTTGGTGACGCAGTGCGAGTTGCCGGTCTCGTCGGCACGTTGGTCTTCCTGGGTAGCTACCTCTTCACGCTACAGACTTGGACTCCGACTGCAGTCACCACGACAACATCAACACTATCGAAAGAGGAGGTCTCTGCATTGAGCAGCACCGAACAAGCGTTCGTCGACGGTGTGCAGCCTATCAAGCTCCGTGAATTCCTGCACGCGTACGCCAGTGTCCCTCACACTTGTGGCACGGAACAAGACTACCAGACGGCACTGTACACTGCTCGCCAATGGGAATCGTACGGCCTTCAAGCGGAGGTGGTGAGTACTACACGCTGTTGAGTTACCCGGTGCACCGTCGACTGGCCATTGTATCACCCGAACAAAGTGTCCAAGAGCTCAACCTGACCGAGGGATCTGTCGCTGATGACTCTTGCACAACGGACCCCACAGCACTCCCGCCCTTCCTCGCGTACTCGGCTACTGGCAACGTGACAGCGTCCGTCGTGTACGTCAACTTTGGTACGCAGCAAGACTTTGAGTGGCTTGCGAGCCACAACGTCACTCTCGAAGGCAGGATCGCACTGGTGCGTTATGGTGCCAACATGCGCGGCCTCAAGGTGATGATCGCCGAGAAGTACAACATGGCTGGAGTGCTTATCTACTCGGACCCGAACGAAGATGGCTTCACGCAAGGACCTGTGTACCGGTTTTACCGCCCTGAAGACTCCTTCCAACGTGGTTCGGTCAACTACATCCCTCTCTACTCGGTGACCCGATGACACCTGGTTGGGCTTCGGTTGAAGGTGCATTGCATCTCACATACGAGGAAGTGACCAATATTCCTCGTGTGCCGGTTCTTCCGCTTTCGTACGGTCAAGCTCGTCGCATTCTTGCAGCGTTGGGTGGTCGGAAGGCACAAGATGAATGGCAAGGTGGTCTCCCGCTCGAGTACAAGCTTGGTGACGATGGTGCTTTGGTGCTCAACCTGGATGTGGAAATGGACAACCACGTAGGCACGATTTGGGATGTCATCGGTACGATCACGGGCTCCGAGGAACCGGATAAGCGAGTCGTTCTGGGCAACCACCGCGATGCCTGGGTGTGCGGTGCTGTCGACCCCAGCAGTGGGTCCGCGACACTCATGGAGATCGCTCGTGGACTTGGAAGCTTACTTGAAACTGGGTGGCGACCTCGCCGAACCATTGTGCTGGGCTCCTGGGATGGCGAGGAATATGCGCTACTGGGAAGTACTGAATGGGTCGAGGACAACGCCAAACTGCTGAAGGAAGAGGCCGTGGCTTACCTCAATGTCGACTTGTTGGTTGGGCCTCTCATTAGCGCCAGCGCAGCCCCGTCGATCGCAAAATTTGTGCAGGACACTGCAAGCCTGCTGCCGGCCAACCCGTTCCACGGCGATGATAGTGCCATTTCCAGCGCGTCAAGTTTGCTGGACCAGTGGGCCAAGCAAATGAAGGAGTTCCGTGCTCCAACCGATGGTTTGCCTGCTCCTGGTGATAGGACATTGGCCCCCGACCACCTTATTAACTTCATGGGGTCAGGATCGGACTTCACTCCGTTCTACCAGCATCTGGGTGTCATCTCCGTGAACCTCGCATTTGGTCTCACCTACGCGTCGTACGGAACCTACCATAGCTCCATGGATAGTCTGCACTACATGGAGACCCAAGGTGACCCGCACTACGCATCACACGCGAGCATGGCCAAGTGGTGGGGCGTGCTGGCCATGCGCCTTGCCAATGATGTTGTCATCCCATTTGACTTCTCTTCGTACGCTTTAGTGTTGCGTGAAGGACTTCAGCAACTGGAGCAGCGTCTTGCTGACGGTGAATTGAGCGTCGAGCTCTCCCAGTTGTATACTGCCATCGACAAGTTTGGCGCCAACGCTGACGCGTTTCAAGCTACAGCTCGTGAACTTCAAAGCTCTGGGAGTACCGCAGATGCATCTGCGTGGAACAACAAGGCCGTCCAGCTCGAGCGACAATTGCTTTCTCCCGATGGTCTGCCGCACCGCCCCTGGTACAAGCACGTGATTTTTGGTCCGGGTTTCTACGAGGGCTACGCCGGTGCAGCGTTTCCCGGTATCACCGATTGCCTCGCCTTCTACGACGACGAGTCTATTATTCAAATTCACATCGACGAGGTCACTCGCGTTGTTAACGTTGCCGCTGTGCACTTTGTCAGCGCGAACTGAAATTTCTACTCCAAGTCAAGCTAAGCACGGCATCATGTAGGTTTTGTTCAACACTGAAGTTGTTTCCACTCTTGTTAACCGTTTGGTCTTTCGTGCCTCACTTGTCAATTTTTCGTGAAGAGTAACTTTGACATGCGCGGCAGTGATCAGGAAAGTCATGCTATTATCAACGGCCAACGTCTCCAAAACGGGGATAGTGCTGGCATCTACGGAGCTATCAATGACTTGACAAATGCACAGCCTACACCGACGCGCGTATTTCAAGTGTTCGCTGTGTCTTCAACGTTGACATGTCTTGCTATGTACTGGCTTATCCTGAACGCAAGCATTGCTACTCAGCTCACGGCAAGCAAGACGAGCAAATTGAGTTCTACAGAGCAAAACTTTATTGACGAGGTGCAGTCTGACAAGCTACAGGAATTTTTACACGCGTACGCCAACAAGCCTCACGTCTGCGGAACTCAACAAGACTACGAAACAGCTTTATACACTGCGGGCAGCTCAAGACTTTCGGATTCGACGTTGAGATCAAGACGTACTACACGCTGCTGTCATATCCAATTAGTCGACGCCTGGTGATCGTTGAGTCTTTAACAACGATCAAAGAGCTCAATCTGACCGAAGGTAGCGTGGCTGGTGACGTTTGTACGAGTGATTCAAGTGCTTTGCCTCCGTTCTTGGCGTATTCACCGTCGGGAAATGTGACTGCTTCAGTTGTGTACGCAAACTACGGCACAAAAGAAGACTTCGAGTGGCTTGTGAGCAACAACGTGACTCTAAAGGGAAAAATCGCTCTCATTCGACTTGGCGGTGGTATTTTCGCGGTCTCAAAGCTATGACTGCAGTTGAATTCGGATTAGCTGGTGTTTTGCTATACTCCGACCCGCTAGATGACGGATTTGTGCGAGGTCCTGTATATCCCGAAGGTCCATGGCGTTCAG
Source organism: Phytophthora hibernalis (assembly GCA_012656075.1). Classification (NCBI taxonomy): domain Eukaryota; phylum Oomycota; class Peronosporomycetes; order Peronosporales; family Peronosporaceae; genus Phytophthora; species Phytophthora hibernalis. Next base: position 34,615 of record JAAKBF010000070.1, on the reverse strand, counting down.
AAGATTCATTCCAGCGTGGTTCGCTCTACGTCGAGTGTGGCGATCCTCTTACTCCAGGTTGGGCGTCCATACCTGGCGCCAAGTACCTCAAATATGAAGATGTTCCAACCATTCCACACATCCCGGCGTTGCCATTGTCGTATGGCCAAGCAAAAGTAATTCTCAATTTGATGAGAGGGCAACAAGCTCCGCTTGGATGGCAAGGTGGTTTGTCGCTCGTGAACGATTATCGTGTCGGCAATGACGAGAGCGTGGAGGTGAACTTAGATCTTCAAATGAACAACACAGTTGCGCCTATATGGGACGTTGTTGGTACGATTGAAGGCCTCGAGTCACCAGAAGAGCAAGTGATTCTGGGAAACCATCGTGATGCATGGGTATGTGGTGCAGTGGACCCTGGGAGCGGTTCATCTGCGCTGCTGGAAATCGCACGAGGTCTCGGCGTAATGATGAAGCAAGGGTGGATACCTCGTCGCACACTCATACTAGCATCCTGGGACGGCGAGGAGTACGGTCTTCTTGGTAGCACGGAGTTTGTCGAAGAAAACGCCGACCAACTCAAGAAACAAGCGGTGGCGTACATCAACGTTGATACGGCTATCGGTCCGATAATCTCGGCGGACGGATCGCCTGCAATATCTCAGTTGCTTGTCGAGACAGCTAGAGATTTACCAGCAAACCACTTTCTTGGGAACGAGTCGGAGAAAACGCTGTACGATCAATGGATCTCCCAATCCGGTGGTAGTGTGGGTGTACTTGGCTCGAGCAGTGACTTCGCGGCATTTATTCAGCACTTGGGTGTGACTTCGGCGAACCTGCGGTTCAAGCTATCTCGAAACCATCAATACGGCACCTACCACAGCAGCATGGATAGCGTCGAGTACTCCGAGAAATTCGCCGATCCGAATTACGGCACCCACGTCACTACAGCTCGTTGGTGGGGCTCGTATCTCTTCGACTTGCCGACGGCGTTGTGATTCCATACGACTTCACGTCGTATGCGTCGGTCATGAGTGAAGCGTTGACCACTTTCGCGTCTCGCCTTGACAATGAGCAAGAACAAGCCGTGGACTTTACGGCCCTTCGCAACGCTATCGCTCACTACCATGAAAACGCTTCACTTTTCCACCGCCGATTGAATGTGGCAACAACTTTCCACAAACAGTTGGAGTGGTGGAATCGCAGGCTTCTACTCGGCGAAAGACAACTCACACTGGACAAAGGACTGCCGCATCGACCTTGGTACAAGCACGTGGTCGTCGGAGGTGGCAGCGACGCACTCTACTCTGGCGTAAATTTTCCCGGGCTTGCAGACTGCCTCATATTTAGAGATGATAGCAACGCCATTCAAAGTCACGTCGACGATATAGCATTCGTCGTCAATGCCGCTGCGGACTTTTTGCTGTCCCAGTATCCGGATAGTAGGAAATGAATTGGTCAGTGTGTTAATTCCTGAGAGTATCGAATGGGCAAACTCAACGTGTTTCGTGGTGTTACGACTATCCTTCATGGGTTTCGGACTATCGTATCAATACCAAGTGCTGTTATCAACACCTCATTCTAGAATGTGGTCATCATCATTGTCACCGGCAACGAAAATGGAAAACCTTGGAATTGTTTGCAGTATTACATGTATTCAACGAGAATATCAGCAGGAACTCGATCTCCAACACATATTAGAGTCGAAACAAGAACTACAATAGCTACGCAGCGGTGACTAAGGCCCCAATGAAGATTGCACCAGTTGCCACGATTCCAATCAGAGTTAAAAGGAACATCAGCTTCATCAAGTCGACATTTAGAATGAAATGCGCGAAACCATTCATGCCTTTGAGATTCTTCTGTGCAGCCTTGAGAGGAATCTTGTCCAAAATCTTCACCAGAGAAGGGTTTCTCGCCAACGTATTCTCCATTTTTGCGATATCAGCACTGTGGATGACTTTGATAGGAGGTTTGTTCGCGAACGCATTCTTGATTTTAGTGAGGTCATGAGTCTTCCGGAAAATCCCACCCAGCTTGGTGAGAGATGGCGCGACCCCTCTCTCTTCATCTTCAGAGTTTATGATATCGTCAGCATCCTTTAGGTAGCGGTGGTTATGGCCACCGTCGTCGGTGATAACGTGGCTGGGCTGGATATCTAGGTTGTTGGTCTGAACATTTTCATCAGCGGCTGAGGTGTTGCATGCGAGGAGGGCGACGACTATCGCCAGAAGCATCAAAAAGTTGCAGACACGCATGGCCGGAAGAAAGTCGATAAGGCCAACTGGGTCGGATTGAGTGGGGCGAGGTTGATTCGAAACTGAAGGCTCGGGTTTGCTGGCACGACTTGGGAGCGGATAACGTGCTCCCAAAGATGGGGAATCAATTTTCAACTGTTAACCTGGCATGCGAAGCTAATTATTCATCTTTTGAATCTATTCCTTGGCGATTCCTTTATCTTGTCGATGTAATACGTTATATTAATCGAAAAAGAGTCTGACAAAGTGAACGGCATTTAATATTTTCTGGTGGAACTGAACAGCGAAGCTACTGTAATATCTTCAGAGAATCATTTCATAACGCAAACTCGTTTACCTGGATAGCAGTTCCGAACGTGAAAATCATGGCTGTCCGTATCCTACGTGGAGTGACGTGGTTGTGTCGCAGTAACGCTACCAGCCTTTTGAACATTGAAACGAGTTCTTAGACGATAGACATAGATATGACTTTCATGAAGTGGAGCATGGTCAACATTTTACGAGGTAGTTCGAAGTTGCAGTACTCGTGAAGGGAAAATGGCTCAGTGAATCAAGGCAGTGGATTACCAGATAACTAAAACTTCCCAACTACAACGACATCAAAGGGATACAGCACTTTACACAAACTCAATTTTTAGACACTCGCTTAAATGATCCAGCTGTCCCTTGATTCGTAGTTACGAAGCCTCTCGGTGAGCAATCATTTGCTACAGCCCCCAGACTCGACTCACTCAATCACTACTGGCTACAACAGCGACACGTAGTACATGTAGTAGGAAATAAATGCTGTTCCCAGTGGGAAGGGAACTTCCCACGAAGGTTTGATTGGCCAAACACTTCAACATGATCTGATTGGACGATCCACTTCAACTAGCGCCTCGTTTCCGGCCAATCAACGTGTTGTATTGCTCATCAGATGAGTGTACCCCTGCGTTGAAGGATACCAACGTCTCATTCACGGATTTGCGCGCGTTGTGCATTGACGCACCGATCCCATGGCCATGGAGAGCGATTCGGATCCGTCCAGCGACATTTACGGCACATTCGACGGTCGCGCAGTCAATTCCAACGCTTTGGTCTCAATTCGCAAGTCTTCGGCACTTCGAGTTGCTGGTTTGGCTGGCATTCTGCTGGTCGCTGGGTATGTCACCTCCAGTGGCTTCCAGACGCTGCAAAGTTCCGATTCCATTGTAGAATTCAAGGAAGGAGTTGATCATCCATTGCTACAGAATGTGGCGCTGGACACGGAGCTGAACGACGTGGAGCAACAACTTGTGGACGAAGTGGACGCTGCACACATCCGCGAGTATCTACACGCGTACTCGAGCACGCCTCATATCGCGGGGTCCAAGGCGGACTACAAGACGGCACTGTACACTGTGGACAAGTTCGAGTCGTTCGGGCTCAAGACGGAGATCAAGGAGTACTACACGTTGTTGTCCACGCCGGTTCATCGTCGATTGGCGATTCTCGAGCCTGTGGACGCTGCTCAGGAGCTCAATCTCACGGAAGCGTCGGTGGTTGGAGACGCGTGCACGACGGACGACACTGCAGAGCCGCCGTTCTTGGCATACTCGCCGTCGGGAAATGTTACAGCGTCAGTGGTGTACGCGAACTACGGGAGGGTGCAGGATTTCCAGTGGTTAATGGACCAAGGAGTGACTCTGGAAGGGAAGATCGCGTTGGTGCGATATGGAGCCAACTACCGTGGACTGAAGGTGCTGTCGGCGCTGGAACACGGAATGGCTGGTGTGCTCATTTACTCGGACCCTCTTGATGATGGATTTGAAAAGGGTCCGGTGTATCCTGAGGGACCGTGGCGTCCAGAAGACTCGTTCCAGCGTGGATCTATCTACAACGAGTGTGGTGACCCACTCACCCCTGGATGGGCGTCCGTACTTGGCGCGAAGTATCTGAAATATGAGGATGTGAAGACCATTCCCCATTTGCCATCGTTGCCACTTTCGTATGGACAAGCCAAGCACATTCTGAAAGCTCTGCGAGGAAAGCTGGCGCCTACAAACTGGCAGGGTGGGCTATCGTTTCCAGACGGTGGCTATCACATTGGAGATGATAGCTCAACTGTGGTTAATTTGGACTTGAAATGGACAACTCCGTCGGGCCTATTTGGGACGTGATTGCCACCATCGAAGGCTCGGAGGAACCAGAGAGACAAGTGATCCTAGGAAACCACCGTGATGCGTGGGTGTGTGGCGCTATCGACCCCAACAGCGGAACCTCCGTTCTCGTGGAATTGGGGCGTGTCTTCGGAAAAATGCTCGAGTCAGGATGGAAGCCCAAGCGCACGATCGTCCTCGCATCATGGGACGCTGAAGAGCAAGGCTTGCTGGGGAGCACAGAGTATGTGGAGGAATACGCGGACAAGTTGAAAAATGAGGCCATCGCGTACCTTAACGTCGACACTACGCTAGGCCCACTCGCAGGAGCTGGTGGTTCGCCATCTATTGCCAAGATCATATTCCAGACCGCAAACGCTATCCCTGCAAACGATTTTAGCGGCCTTGCTGTGGACCAACAGAGTCTCTATCAGCAATGGCTCGCACAGACGGAGACTTATCGTCTCAGTAATGTCACCTCTGGCACGATTGGCCCGGATCACCTTCTGACGGTGCTAGGAACAGCGAGTGACTTTGCGGGCTTCTGTCACCATTTGGGCGTTGTGTCGGCGAACATTGGCTTCAACCTGCCTGGAGCTTATGGCACCTATCACAGCACGATGGATAGCATAATGTACTCGGATCTATTCGCGGACCCGGACTACATCACGCACGTGACTACTGGACGCTGGTGGGGACTTTTGGCTCTGCGTCTGGCCGACAACGCTGTCCTTCCATTTGAATTTTCAACGTACGCGCTCGTTATGAACGAGGCTGTGGATTCGTTTGAAGATGGATTGAAGGTTGCTGCTGAACGTTACCCCGGTGTCGACTCGGTTGACTTTGCAGAACTACGTCGTGCCATCGGCAGATTCGACGCTAATACCAAGGAGTTCCACAAGAAACTGGGAGCGCTGAGTCCGGATGCCTCAAGTAACGCCCTGAGCTACTGGAATGACAAGCTCATGTACTTGGAGCGTCACCTCACGCTGGAATCCGGTCTTCCTCACCGCAACTGGTACAAGCACGTTGTGTTCGGTCCTGGTTTCTACGACGGCTACGGCGGCACAGCGTTCCCGGTCTTGCCGATGGCATTGCGTTCCACGATAGCGCGGAAGACATTCAATCGCATGTCGATGATGTGGTGGGCGTGCTCAATGGGGCTGCAGCCTTCTTACGGTCGAAATAGGCCACCGATCCAGTCAGCAAACTGTAGAGATCGATACAGCTCAATTTTGCACTCGGATGAGTGTTTCCGCAGGCTGTCCTGATACTGCTTGCCAATCAAACTTGCATTGGCGCTTGAATACACGCTCCACTGATTTATCCTGGCCTTTGTCAGCGGTGATCGCTGCCGAGTCACCGTACTGTATGTTGAAGTGGACCGTTACGCGCTCCGCTCTTTTATCCAATCATCGACGGCGTCCGTTACACTCATCACCAATCAGCGCACGTCCAGCATAACGGAGACTTTGACACTCTTGGATTTCCGTCACCTTCATCAATGGCTCCGTTCGCAGCAACCAAGAAGCCTAGAGGGCCTGTACTCACCAAGTCCGTGGCCGACGACGAAGTGTACGGAACTTTCATCGGACGATCTCAACCTCAAGGCTCTTCGGCCATCAATGGATCAAACGCAAACTCCAAGTTCGGAGCGTTGCTACGCGTTGTTGGAGTCGTGGGACTCGTGCTACTAGCGGTGGGGTACGTTACCAAGTCGAGCTCGACCTCCAGTTCAATTGTTGCAGTCAAGAGCGTGCAAGAAATTTCGACCGTTGAAAGCGATGAAGTTCCAGTGAAGCTGTCAAAGATCGACCTGCACCAGCAGTTCGTGGATAACGTGGATGCCGGCAACATGCGCGAGTACTTACACACATACTCGAGCGTCCCACACAGCTGCGGTACCGAACAGGACTACAAGACGGCGCTATTCACGGCCAAAATGTTCGAGTCGTTCGGTATCAAGGCCGAGATCAAGGAGTACTACACGCTGCTGTCAACTCCGGTTCGTCGTCACTTGGAGATCGTGGAGCCCGCGGAGGCTGCGCGTGAACTGAACTTGACCGAAGCGGCAGTGCCGGGTGATACCTGTACGAGCGATGACAGTGCACTGCCGCCGTTTGTGGCGTATGCTGCGACGGGAAACGTGACGTCTTCGATTGTCTTCGTGAACTTCGGAAAGCAGGCGGACTTCGAGTGGCTTGTGGCCAACAACATCACTCTGGAAGGCAAAATTGCGCTCGTCCGATACGGTGGCAACTTTCGTGGCTTGAAGGTTATGGCGGCAGAGCAGCACGGTATGGCCGGCGTGCTGATTTACTCGGACCCGAAGGAAGATGGTTTCGTTCAGGGACCTGTGTACCCTGAAGGTCCGTGGCGTCCTGAGGACTCGTTCCAGCGTGGATCCCTGCAGTACCTTTCGTTGGCTGGAGGTGACCCGATGACCCCTGGTTGGCCCTCAACGGAGGGGTCTTACCACTTGCCGTACGAAGATGTGAAGACCATTCCTCACATCCCCGCACTTCCCTTTCATACGGCCAAGCCAAGTACATTCTGCAGTCTCTGGGAGGAAGGCAAGCTCCCGATTCCTGGCAAGGAGGTCTCTCGCTGCTCAACGGATACCGTATCGGTGATAATGGAGCGACAGTGGTGAATCTGGATATCGAAATCGACAACAAGGTAGGTCCGATCTGGGACGTCATTGGCACGATCGAAGGCTCGGAACAGCCTGATGAGTTGGTGATCATGGGCAACCATCGTGACGCCTGGGTGTGCGGCGCCATCGATCCTAACAGCGGGTCCTCCACACTTCTGGAAATTGCACGTGGGTATGGCGAGCTACTCAAGCAGGGCTGGAAGCCTCGACGTACGTTGATTCTTGGGTCATGGGACGGCGAGGAGTATGGGCTTCTTGGAAGCACTGAGTACGCTGAGGAGAACGCTGAGCTCTTCAAGAAGCAGGCCGTGGCGTACCTCAACGTGGACGCTATGATGGGTCCTTTGGTCACTGCGAGTGCTAGCCCAGCCATTGCTCAGTTCCTTTACGAGACGGCAAAGGCCGTCCCTGCCAACATGTTCTATGGTGACGAAACGGAGAAGACGCTCTATGAGCAGTGGACGAAGCAGGCTGCTGTACGTCGCGACCTCCTCCATGGCGCTAGTGATGGAACACTGGGACCTGAGCATTTGATCAGCTTCATGGGCTCCGGTTCCGACTTCACGGCATTCTACCAGCACCTGGGTATCATTTCTGCCAACTTGGGCTTCTCACTGTCGTACGCCGCCTACGGTGTCTATCACAGCTCCATGGACAGCATCATGTACTCGGAGCTGTACGCCGATCCACGCTATGCCACTCATGTGGCTACCGCACAATGGTGGGGTTTGCTTGCACTGCGTCTTGCGGACGACCAAGTGCTGCCGTTCGACTTCACGACATACGGCTTCGTCATGGCGGAAGACCTGGCAGGTCTCGAGCAACAGGTTGCTACGTTGTCAGTCAACTTTAGCGACCTCCACGAAGCCATCGACCACTTCACTGCCAGCGCGACCACTTTCCACGCCCAACTCAATGCTTTCGTTGCGAATGAAACTCTTTCTGCCAATGTCGATGTCCTCCACACTTGGAACGAGAAGCTGGTGCTGCTGGAGCGTCACTTGATCACGAAAGAGGGTCTGCCTCACCGTCCATGGTACAAACACGTGATCTTCGGGCCGGGGTTCTACGAGGGCTATGCGGGTGCTGCTTTCCCGGGTATTTCGGACGCCATCGCCTTCTACGACGACGCGGACACCATCCAAGCACACGTTGACGATGTCGCTCGAATCGTCACGAACGCAGCCAATTTCTTGCTATAGACTTGCTCAGCAGGTTTCTAATGTCAATCAAAGTCTCACGAGTCACGCATTGCAGTGCATGACGTCGTTCTCGTCGCCGTTTTCAAGCAGCTAATCTTACGGCACATGCGTGTCACAATTAGACTGGACTGAAGTTGTGTTGTAGTGTCGAGTGCGTCAAGTGTTGAGTGTAGCTGGTTGCATCTCCCAATATGCTGTGCCGATCACGGTACCTCGCATCCTCTAGCTCCACTTCGTTAGTGCTCGCCGTCCTGCTCCCATTTAGCTATTGGGACGGATTCGACAACGACAACCACCTCCATAACCTTCGAGTCGAACGACGGTCTCCGAAAATGATTGACAACTCGTTTGAAACCCCTCGGAGCGACATCTACGGCACCTTCAACTCTGCAGTTCCTGGTCATGTGCCTCAGTCTGGAAGAAATGGCTCGAGTGCATTGAGACCAGCGGTTAGTGTCGCTACACTTGTCTTCTTTGCAGTCGCGGGGTATTCCGGAGTTTTCATCGACCACCACACCGTGGACGTGGCAAACGCAGTGGAGCTCGGTACAGAAGTTGTGGTTGACGTCACCGCTGCATTGGGACTGCAGGGTGTTGAGAAGGCTTTCGTGGATGGTATCAACGTGGACAACCTGCGTGAATTCCAGCACAAGTTTTCCAGTGTTCCGCACGTTGCAGGCAGTCAGCAAGACTACAAGACAGCAGTGTACACGGCAGAGCAGTTCCAGTCGTTCGGATTGAAGACCGAGATCAAGACGTACTACACGCTGCTTTCGACACCAGTACGCCGTCATCTTGCTATCCTAGGACCCACGGAAGCTGCGAGAGAACTCAATCTGACGGAGCCTTCGGTAGCAGGAGATTCCTGTACTAGTGACGACGATGCACTGCCGCCATTCCTCGCGTACGCGGCTACTGGTAACGTCACGGCCCCTGTCGTGTACGTCAATTTCGGCAAACCCGAAGACTTTGAGTGGCTTGTTGCCAACAACGTGACACTAAAAGGCAAGCTTGCGCTTGCTCGGTACGGTGGCAACTACCGAGGCCTCAAGGTCATGTCAGCAGAAGCTCACGGCATGATTGGGGTGCTTATTTACTCGGATCCGAACGAAGACGGCTTTGTTCAAGGACCTGTGTACCCTGACGGTCCGTGGCGACCGGAAGACTCGTTCCAACGTGGAGCGACCATTTTCCTATCGCTCGCGGCTGGAGACCCACTGACACCAGGCTTTGCATCGATTCCTGGTGCACCATACCTCAACTACGAAGATGCGAAAACGATTCCTCACATCCCAGCACTTCCGCTTTCCTACGGCCAGGCAAAACACGTTCTAGCATCACTTGGTGGTAAGAAAGCACCTACAGCGTGGCAAGGAGGGCTCACTTTCACCAATGGCTATCGAATCGGCGACGATGAAGCTACTGTTGTGAATCTCGACATCGAAATGGACAACAAGATCAGTCCTATCTGGGACGTCGTCGGAATCATTGAAGGCTCGGATGAACCGGATCAGCAGGTCATTCTGGGCAACCACCGAGATGCTTGGGTTTGTGGGGCTATTGATCCTAGCAGTGGATCATCCGTGTTAATGGAAATTGCTCGAGGCTTGGGTGAACTGCTAAAACAAGGCTGGAGACCGCGGCGTACGCTGGTGCTTGGCTCGTGGGATGGAGAAGAACCTGGTCTCCTCGGAAGCACGGAATACGCTGAGGATAACGCCGAAACTCTAACGAAGCAGGCGGTTGCATACCTGAACGTTGACTCCACCATTGGGCCTTTGGTCTATGCGGCTTCGAGCCCATCGATTGCTGCGTTCTTGTTCAACACAGCAAAGGTGATCCCAGCAAACCAATTTTACGGCAACGAGACGGAGTCTACACTCTACGAGCAGTGGGTTTCCCAAAGTGAGGCCAAACGATCGCAACTCGACGGTGTTGACGATGGAACACTGGGACCCGACCACCTTATCAAGCTGCTGGGTTCAGGCTCGGACTATTCTGCTTTCTACCAACATCTCGGGATCATCTCCGTCGATATGGGTTTTGCAATCTCGAACCACGCGCAGTACGGTGTCTACCATAGCTCCATGGACAGCCTCATGTACGCTGAATTGTACGGTGATCCAACTTACTCAACGCACGTCTCCACCGCTCGTTGGTGGGGTCTGATGGGTCTTCGACTGGCCGATAACCCGATCCTGCCATTCGACTACACGACTTACGCTACTGTCATGGATGAAGATCTTGCTCGATTGGAAGCGAAAATCTCTGGTGTTGATTTTGTTGCTCTTCACGAGGCCATCGGACATTTTCGTAGCAGCGCTGGTATATTTCACTCCAAGCTTGCAGCTTTTGCGGCAAAAGTGATCGACGAAGAAGCTCTCCAGTCGTGGAACGAGAAGCTGGTTTTGCTGGAGCGCCACTTGATCTCCGAGGCAGGTTTGCCGCATCGACCATGGTACAGACATGTGATCTTTGGACCGGGATTCTACGAAGGCTACGCTGGGGCTGCTTTCCCGGGCATTTCAGATTGCGTCGCCTTCAAAGACAACTCGACCACGATTCAAACGCACGTCAATGAAGTGGCTAGCATTGTAAACAACGCCGCAGCATTTTTGCTGGAAGGCTAGAGATGCAAGCTGCTGTAGCAACTCGGGTTTCAACTCAGGTTTCAAACAACACAACTGTTATTTTTGCTGGTCATGTGGGTTCGTGTTGAGATCATAACAGCCGTCATACCATCGCAGATCCGATGGTATTCGATCCTCGTCGGACTGCACAAATCCCTTCAGCTCTCGTACATGACCTTGAACGGCACGTTGCCCGTCGTCTGCAGCCAGTTGTCTGCCGGGTAGGCCACTTCATGGCTCTCCACGACATGGATCGAGTACGCGTGGCGCGAAATGGGCGATCGATTGGCCTCACTGAAGTGCACAAAAGAGCTGTGCAGCAACACCAAGTCTCCCTTTTTGGTGAACAACGGTTGACTCTTGCTCACGTCAAAGGGCTCCACCTTCTCCGGCACATTTTCCAGCAGCAAGCCTCCATTCGTCTCCTGTTGCTCCTTTGTGGTGCGCCTCAGTCGCTGACGCACGGGCTCCGTCAAGTGCGAGCCGGGCACGCCGTGCAGACAGCCGTTCTCGAGCGTACAGTCCTCCAGAGCCCACCAGAAGCCCACGACGGACTGCGGCTCCGTGTACAGGTAGCTGCCGTCCTGATGAGGCTTGACCTCTCCGCCAATGCTCGGCTGCTTGAAGATGTACATGGACTGCACTGCCATGGGCCGCACATACTTGAGCGACTTGAGGATGTCCTGCACTTGTCGGGCGTAGCTCACTTTCTCAAAGACCGGGTCCAGATTGTGCATATTGTGGCCAATCTTGTTCACAGCCACGTCCAGCGGCACTTGGAGCGTCTTGTGGTCCGGTGCAAAGGCGTGTTCCTCGAAGAAGTAGCGGATCTTGTCCCCAGAGTCCAGGAAGTACTCGTCGTTCATGCGGCGCGTCTGGTCGTTGGTGGTGAAGATGGAGCGGTGTTGGGTGACGTCACACTGCGCCACGTACTCGCCCGCTTTGGCACGTAATTCGTCGCATGTAGAGGCGGAAAGCGCCTGTGGGAGGACCAAGAAGCCATCGCGCTGGAAGGCGGCGAGCTGCTCGGCGGACAGGCCAGGCATGATACAGTGGGGGATCCGTTATCAGAAAATCACATGTACCACCGAAAAACCTCCAGCATACTGTATGGCTACAATGAGGAAGAGATTTTCTCTGCTGTTTGATGCCTGGATTACCTGTAATACTTGATGTTTGGATAAATGGCGATATGGGAGGAGAGAATATCGACTTGGAAAGGGAGCGTTGCGGACCCCACGATTTGAAACGGCTCATGTTGAAGTTTGTGTAGCCATCTCGTGATCCATTGAGTTCGCTTCGACTGGTCCGTCGTCACATGCTGCAGCTAAGCTACGTTAGTTCTGTAGCGTTAAAGATCGCCTTCACCGTTGTGTTTCTCCGGCTAAAGCGCCTATCTGCACGTCACGTTGGCGTTCGCTTGCCAGTGAACGACCTGGTGAATGGTGCGGCGGTTTTGGGGTCTGCAGCGGCACTTAAGGAAAACGGCAACTGGCCTGGGGGGCGGACCATACTTGAAGTAATGCTTCCCGCACTTCAGTCTATCGGGTTGCAGCTTCAACCTTCAACGTCACATGCGATCTTATCCTTTTGACCTAAGGGCCAGCAGGAAAGTTCCGTTTGCAGCTGCTGCAATGAGCTCCGCAAACGATAACTTCGTTAGGGGCGCCATGAGAAGCCACGAAAGTCACGTCGAGAGAGTGGTAGGGGACCGGGAAGGAGGACAGAATGCTCGGAAAACGGGTTTCTTCCTGAATAGCACCGCTGAATAGCACCGCTGGGCTTCAACGGCTTGACTGGGGAAGTCTCATAAAGACGACGTAACGAACTGAAGCAGCGAAACGGGAGTAACGGATCGGCCATTGTTGTGCTGCTGATCTTCATCTTGGCGCGCGTGGAGTGTTTGCCTTTTGAGGAGGCCATTTTCCATTGAGTCGTTTCAAGTTTCATTCACCTACTTGAAACGCGACCTGCGCTCATGACCAAGGCCCGCTCGGCTGGGACGGAACACACGAAACTTCCCATTGGAATCCTCAAGCAAGGCCACACTAGCAAGTCCTCGCGCAATTAGTCCGGCTCCACCTTCACATCCGAACTCATCGTCTATCTGCCGCGCGGTCAGCCACAGTACAGTGGACTGCACCGAAAGAGCATCACTCCAGACGACCAAAGAAGTGGATAGCATGGTCACCTCCACGTCAAGTGCCAAGAAGAGCACTCTCAGTGTTCACGGAGCGACGGTCCCCGGTCCCATTCTGCTGTCCCCCATTTCGGTCGCTCACCGGGTGCGTTGTCCGTTTGCTCTTCTTGGCCGTCAGGTGAAAATTCATGTAGATCAGTAGCTCACAGTGTTCGCGGTGAATTGCAGAGTCAGATGATGGAGAGTGAAGTTGGGATGCCATCAACAGGAAACGCTGTTCGAGATCAGTGGGTCGCCAACCTGAGGAAGAAGCGGATGGCCGCTGCTGCAGGAATGGGCGCTCCGATAGGTAATGGCAATCCCTTGCCACCTTCTGAAGCAGGCGCCACGGCCACCAGCAATAGCAGGTCGAACAGCAACAGCAGAAGCAGCTCAGCGAAAAGAGGCAATCGTAGTCGCAGTTCGGCGTCGCGAACAGGTTCCAAGAACGGCAACAGCCGAGGACAGCAGCACAACGCTGCTGCGCTTGAAAATAGCCTGAATTCCCACCAGCTCAATGCACACCGCCACAGTCAATTCGCTACGATGTCATCCGGGATGATTGTGGACAGTCATATCGCAATGAGTGAAGCCGACGCACTTGCACTGGGACAATCGTCCATGTTTTTCAACGGCCTGGGGTGCTTCGAACTTGAGTCGCCTTCGTTCTCACGGCTCATCTCGTCTTCTCTAGATGGAGAGTTTCCGCTACCTTCGCCTGTGCCAGCGACCAGCACCACAAAGAAGGCGAAGAGCAGGCCAAAAGAGCCACCAAGGCAAGATCGAAGAAGCGACCAACTCATTGCCTGACACTTGATGTAGATCAGCCGAAGCCGCGCACACCGCGCCGCAAGCTAAACTGTGGTTCTGCGACCTTCGACGACTTCGACCTTGATTACAGTGTGGGCTCTGGCTCAACAGGTTTTCTTGGTGTCGGAACGCCTTCTAATTTCCGAGTCGATGCTTCTTGCGCTACTACCAGGCACGTGTGGGGGCAAGAACTCGACTTCAGCGGTGCAGGAGGTTACGCGGACACGTTCCTTGACTTACCTACGCCTCGGTTAGCTGAAATACCGCTCATGTCCGCCTCGCAGCAGTCGAATGCCAGCAGCACCACAAGCAACAGCAGTAGACAATCAAACGAAGAGCAGGATGGGAACCTCGAACACCCTCGGCTCATTCGCACCAGCAGTATCGAACAGGAAGGATTGAGCCACTTCCTCGAACAGACCAACTTGGACGGAAGCACCGGCGGACATGGCGATGAGCTCTACCAGCTCGCCTCGGCTCCTCTCATCAGCGCACGCAAATCACCGTTCTCCGACGGCTCCTTCTTCACAAGCGGGGCAACGCCTCGCTCCGCCGCGGCTGCTGCAGTGGAGGAGTGTTTCGGTGGAAAAAACGCACGGTTCTCTTCGTCATGGCCGATGCCGTCGCCGTCCCCGCTCGGCTCGTCCTCTCGCTCTGGTGCGTCTGTAGCGCGGCGGCGTATGACCCCTCGCGACCCGAAACACCCGCCTGAGTTCGAAACCTTGATGGACGAGTACAAACTCACCGACATCGACCACGAACTCGACAGTTTTTACCTGGACACCATGGAGGCCATCGGCAACGATCTCGACCTCATGTCCAACTGAAGGTCGAGATCTCGCAGGCTAGCTGGAATCCATCGTCGAATAGAGCCGTACAACCTTCGTACTAGTAATAAGCTTAATGATAATAGAAACCCAAACAGCATACACAAGACAGCAAAGTCACTAAAACAGCGGTGAGCCTCATTACCGAAACAAAGTGTCCGTCCGCCAGGGCTCCACAATTGCAGCTACCACTGCGTCTCTCTATGAAATGACGCGCTTGTGCAGCGCCTTCCCGCGGTGGTTGAACACGTGGAAGTCCGGGCTCGAGATGACCGTGGCCAGCGACCTACCAAAATGACACAAAATTTAGTCTCCAGCCCAGAATTTTGAGCAGGATTTGGTCCCCGCACCTTGAGTGCATCGCGTCGTTGGACCGAATGGGCAGCAGCTCTCCAGACGTCAGCAGGACGCCCACGAGCGAGATGAGGAAGGCCACCACAAGCTCTACCACCACCTATAGAATCAGATATCAATTTTCAGCCAATCATCATCTCCAAATAAGAAAATTTCCCTCTCCTATTGGACGAAAACACACCTCGAGGGGCGGCATTTGAGCGTCCGCAGTCTCCGTTAGCTTCACATAGGACTCATCTTCAGCGACGCATTACAACACGAATACAAACGTTAATTAACCTGATAAAAACTGCGTTAGAGAGGGAGGACGGTTTCGTACATTGCACCGAGTAGTATCCCGCGTGCACCAGCAGCAGCGCGCCCACAGCGATGAGAAGTTTGCCGAAAAACGCCATTTAGCTCTCCTTTTTCCGTATCTGTCAAAATGGTGTTCCCTACGTAGAACGTCATCGTATCGAAATGTTAGTATCACCTCATCTTAAGTCCGAATACTCTCTTACAGCATACTCAGAATCAGACGTTTCCCTCTCAATCTCGATCATTTGAGTATCCGTCTCAAGCAGCCAAAATGATGTTCTGGGGACGCGGAGGCGGCGGTAAACCCGCCACAACTTCCGCTACAAGCCACGTTGAAGGCTCGCGCCGATCGTCCCAAAACGCCAAGATCGTGGCGGTTCCAACCGTACCTGCGCCACCTTCGTACGTGCTCTCAGAGCAGAGACGCAGCGAGTTGTTGCTGGCTGCACGCACCAATCGCGTGTCTTGGGTGGACGGAGTGGACGAACGCAGCGTCCAGACGCTTCCAGGCGCAACAAATGGATTTCCAGGGACACTGGCAGCTTCTGCTATCCCTAACCATTGTCGTGAAGCTCTGGGCGGCGTCAACGACGAGTTGTGCAGCTTTTTCTCGAGTCTGGACGAACTCAAGCTCAAAATTCTGGCCAACGACATTCAGCTGACGGAGGAGAAGGCTGCAGACACCCAGAGCTCAGTGACAAGGTACTGTACGTTGCTGCAAGAGCTCAGGGAGCAGGAGACGCTGCTGGACCAATGGCAGCGCTCGCACAGTCCGAGGGCTAAGAGGCTGGCAGGTCATGATCGAGAGATGGCCTTTCTGGTGGCATTTAGGGAGCTCATGGTGCTATTGAAGAACGCTCAGGCAGCTGAGCTCGTGTACCGTATTCAATCCTTTGTGAAGCGTGCGGAGGTGTGGGATCTGCCGCAGATGTTGAGGGCTATCGCCACGAGAGACCGACCGGGAGGACGAGTTCAGGATTTTATCAAGAAGCTGGTGGAACAGATCAAACACAGTCAGAAGCTGAGAAGGGTGCTGCAAGGAGATGAAGCGGGTGGGGAGAAGTTCTTGCACGTAAGAGATCAGTACGGAGTGGACATGTTGCATGAGGTGTTGGAAGCGTTCCTGATGGAGAAGCTGTATTCGAAAACGCTGACCCCGTCACGTGAAGTGGCTGGCCAGGACGAGGCTTTTCATGAGCGCATCAACTTGCTGGGCTTCGTTACTTTTAAGCATTTGGACTTACCTGTCCCAACGACGGAAGAGCAGAAGAAAACTTGGCATCGATTGGCGAGGCAGCTCGAAGCGATGACTCTGTGCCCAAGCCCTCGACGGAAGATGGATGCGGTATTGCGCGTATGTCAAGACCTGACTACCTTTTTGAAGGCGCAAAATGGCGGCGGGTTCCCATCGGCGGACGAATTTTTGCCGGCATTGATTTATGTGGTGCTTCGTGCTAACCCGTGTGAATTCAAGCGTAACGTCGCATTTATCTTGGAGTACCGAAATCCTACCAAGCTGGTGTCGGAGCCAGGTTATTTCTTCACGCACCTGGTCTCCAGTGTGGCCTTCCTGGAGGAGGTGAACGGTTCTCGTCTTACCATTTCACCCGAAGAGTTTGATGAACGACTGAGTCGAAGCAAGGAAAGTCTCCGACGGAGAGGCGTGCGTCGCGAACTCGACCACGAAGTGGCAAGTAATGCGAGCAGTAGTAGTACTGGAGAAACGATGAATGGTACTGGTCGTAAGGAACTGCTTCCACACCACGTCTCTGGAAGCAACAAAGACTATCAGGACGAAGGGTCATTGCGTCTTCCAACTGTGCTCGAAGTACGTGCCAGGCGCCTAGCAACGCTGATGAACAATTAGACGGGAAGATAATCACGTACTGGTGGGTTTCAATTTTTCTTTTTGGTACGTGACCGTGCACGAAGCTCAGAATATTGTAATACCGCCACGTTGTTGCCTTTCATGACATATTCTTACCTTTTCTTGCTCCTGTCTGCACAGAGGACCAGCCACATGACGTGTCGCGCGAAAGTCTCGAGTCTTATTTTTGTGTCTTTTCTTCGAGCTAACTGCTACCTTCACACTTGCATTTATCCGATCCCCATATTCTAAGTCGACAAGTTGCAAGAACACAGTGGAGTCGGTGGTGTCCCTGATCCGGTGGGAACTGTGTGCATCATGCGGCAAGTGCTTCGCGTATTAGCGGTGCGTCTTACACGATCAAAGCGACGGACCAAGCGTGCAGAGAGTCAAACGAGCAGCGAGGAAGCGCCTCCAGTAACCTTTTCGCCAGGACCAAGTGACTTCAGCGGTACAAAAGCAGGGGACGACAACTTCGCAGAGATCTGCACAGATGAAGTCGGAGCTGACCAACCAACTACACAAAGAAGGCGTGTAATGCTACGATTTGAAGGAGGTCGGCACACAGTCGCTCATCGGCGACACCAATTCACATTGTGGAAGGGTCAAACTTTCACCACTGTTGTGCGAACACTGCAAGGCTGCTGCACGATTGCCCGACGTGAACTAGCGTCGTGGAGGGGTCGTTCAAGGTTTATTCACGCTCAGAAGATGGGTACAAGCCTTCGGATGCAGACTCCATTCACCCGACCGACCAACGAACAAGTCGCAGTCTCAAGCGTCCGCGTCGCAGTTCCTACAGTTCCGCGGCTTCCAGTTTCAGTATCACGAGCTCGCAGTCTTCTGTCACGGACATAGAGGAAGAATGCCGCAAAGAGCTTCGCCGCTCTGAGTTTTTGACGTACACCCCGAACCTCTGCTCTCGAGCCGAAACCTAGCGAACTTGAATTTGCAGAGACCACCGGCGGCAGCCACGAGCAATTGCTACTAGTTGACGTACTGGCGCTCAACGACAGCGACGATGAAGACAACGTCGAGAGCTCTTCAGCTTCACGACACCTGCCGTACCGGAGCGCCCTGGTTGACGGCCGCCCCCACCTCCTCCGAAACGAGTGGGTCTGATTTAACAGCAAACCGCTCAAAGCGAGAAGTTTCCTCCAGCGAGAGATCCATGTCGGCAACAAGTATTAACCATCCCAATCAACGATATCAAGCGCATTGCGCATCCAACACGAAATCTTGCTAGTCGTTGTCGAGGGGTGCATGTGGGTCAGGGCCCACGGTTGCGTCGTCTAAGGCCAGCAGAGAAATGAGCCACGCTGGTCGTAGATGCAGTGGGCGGCTGAACTGAGGCTAACGTCGGAAAAAGCCGATGACCTGTGAATGGCGAGCTGCTGACTTCACCAGTGTATGCGCACTGTTCTATCCAGAGAACTACGCATATGCTCCACGTTAGATCGTCAACCAGTTCATTGCCCCAAACGCAGCATTATTCGTCCAGTATCCACGGTATTCGATAAACTGCTCGACCGATGATGATCAAGCAACCTCACTCAACGGATCCATTTTAACTTGTTTCCTAAGCAACCTGGCACGCGAGGCCTGCACCATGATCGTCGTGTCTTGATCAAAGCAGTGTCAATTGACTACCAATTTGGCTCTGTGAAGAAGTACCAGTCATTTGCTCCAGTCTCTTCCAACAATTGCGGATACGTCAGTATAAAATACGGCGAATGCAGTCGAGCTTGTCATTTGCCGCTCCTGAGAAGTGACCTCACGAAAAATTCGCTAGATGCCGCCCACAATATCCTGATACCGTCAGTGCATTGTTAGGGGGTCAATCCGAGCTCTAGCCCGTGCCACCTAACTACTTAAACTTTTTCCCGACAACGTCAAAAGCCCGGACTACCGGACCCGACCACACCTTTAAATAAGAGTCGGATGTGATACGACAACTTATTACGCTCTGACGAGAATACTACATGCGTCAAGTTTTGGTGTCCAGCTTTATTATTATCGTAGCTAACCCTCGGAAGCTGCCACTTGGGGCTGTGCCGCGATACTTCGTTCAACAACTATTGCTATGAAGGATTTTCGAGGAGCTTTCAAGCGGGTGATGCGCATGTGGCACCGCTTTCAAATCGGTCATCGCAGTATGTACTCGGTGGAGAGGTTGTACACTCTGGATGACTACAGTCGAAAAGTATCACGAACGCGTATGATTGCGGTTTGCCTTCTGACTCCGCTGCCAGCCTTACTTCTGGTTGTAGTTCTTGAGTTAATTCCTCTTCAAAACCCAAACACTGGATGGGCGAATAATTATGGAGCTTGGTTGCGCTTTGGAGTTATCAGCTTTACTGTTGCTGTTTGCCTGACTGTCCAGATGAAGGGCATGATGATAGGAGTTTCTATCTCGGCGTGGAAAGTAGTCGCAGTCGCTTTGGCTACTTCAATTTGTCATGTATGCATGACCTTAGGGATGGGAAGTCTATGGGTGTTTCCGGTTCCGTTTTCCTATGTGCTGACCATACCGCCGTTCGTGTGCTGTATGACAATTTTCTTGTTCTTGGCTGTTGGTCGGGATGTGATTGCCCGTGCGCCGAATCTCAAGCATCTGCTCCGAAATCTCCAGGTCATCGTTTCGCAGGGCACCATCGCAATGCTTTACACAGGGCTTAGTGCTGTATTTGCATTATTACCCAACTATGGGCAGATTTTGTTTATGGTTTTGCTACCTTTCATTAAGTTGGCATTCAAGAATCTAGTGGCATCAGCGTCGGCATTTCTGGAGGAGTATGTTTCTGGAATTGTAGTATTTTCAGTGGACCTGGCGCATTCACTATTTGTTGCCGCTTGTATGCAAACCGTCAAGTCGCCACTTGCGCTTGTTGTGATTACTAGCTTCGACGGTCTGTCATTAATATT
Organism: Phytophthora hibernalis; assembly: GCA_012656075.1. NCBI lineage: Eukaryota > Oomycota > Peronosporomycetes > Peronosporales > Peronosporaceae > Phytophthora > Phytophthora hibernalis. Next base: position 14,514 of record JAAKBF010000070.1, on the reverse strand, counting down.
GTCGCTGCGTAACATCTATCGTAGCACCCGAACGGTTCAACAGCTCCTCTTGACTCACTCTGACAACAACGAGCTGGGACTTCCGAATTGTAGACTGGAATTGGTAGCTGCTGTAAAGCAGATTTGCCAAAACCCCAAAGTTGTATCGTGCAATGCGTTTGCGACTTCCAACGTTCGACTTCGCTCACCACTAAAGTTAAGGCTGTCTACAGATAGTCAGCGAGAGCTTGGCAAAGTTATACTACTAGCGTTCAAGAATGCTCAAAGTCCGATAAAAGCAAGCTCCAAAAAGAAAATTCGACAACAACAGGTTGCTTGTACCAAAGTACATGTACAGCATCCCTTTCGACCATTTCGAATAGCTCCATTGAAGGCGGTCAACATGTTCGAGTCGCAGGCAACAATTCCGACCATTCGAGTCTCGTCGATTCGTCCAATGGCGAATACAGAAGCTGCAAATATCAACTCCGTCGCCACTGTCGAAGAACAAGTGAGGCTAGTACGCGAAATCGCGCAGATGATGTTTCACTGTGAATATGTCGTACTCATCGAGTACGTTGAATGTGTGATCCCGATGGTCTACGGACTCTACCTTCAAGCGCTTTGCCACTTGGGGGCAGTGCTCATGAATATTATCCCCAGACGCGTGGTTTGACGATTGATAAACTGAACTCCGTAGTTGGTAATTTGGTTGTGTACGTGTGGCTGGAGATATTTTCACTCGTGGCGCTGTACATCGTGATTGAACGTCAATTTGGGTTTCAATAATTCGCCAACTGGCGTTTGTGCTGGAAACCCACGCAATGCAAGTGCAGGCGCGAATGTTTGTATGGATTGTGTTTATCTTAACTTTCACACTGGAGCATTTCGGTGCGTGTTTCTTCAGCGGTGATCCATACTTGAGCACAAGAGAACCCAACGCAAATTTCTGACTTGTTTCTGTTGTTTTGCTTACAATTAGGATCGGACTTCACATTTCAATTCAAATGGATGCAAAACAATGACTGACCTGTGACTGTTTGCATCCAAAAATGCAAGCAAAGTGTCCAAGAACTACAAGCATACAGGTACGTATGCATTGCCAGAGACAAAATCGAGAAACCTACGGGAAAAAATGCACCAGATAACGCCACCGCAGCACAAGAACCAACGAAAACAGCTTTTTGCTTCATCTGGGGGTTGGAAGTCGACAGCAGGAATGAACAGCCCTCTTTCAACTTGAAGGAGGTTCATTGTTTGCCGCTCAGATTATTGGTAATAAGCAGAAATCGGAAACGAAAGACGTTCAACCAACCTGATTGAAGCCCCTCGCTGCAAAAACATCATAAACTGGCAGTGCCCGTGTCTGTAATTTTCCCTCAGCATACAGTGTACCGTATAGCACTGCGTACAGTGTACATGTACTGAAGTGTCATGGCTTGCACACACAATTGGACTCCAATTGAGCTCCAATTTGGAGCTCAGTTATTGGAGTTCTGTTGTGGGAATGCTCGGTCGAGTACGTGTACGCTTAGGTTTTACTAACTTTTGCGTTGCTAGCCACGAGAGCATTCGGGAACGCAGCAAGGTTGCTTTGTCTGAAGGTGATGCGCAAAAGCGGAAGTTGACGATGCGCTGTGTTTCAATCGGCCGGCTCTAAACCAGTTCCCGCTGTCGATTTGCTGCTTGATTGTTGCTTTCGCAGTGACCACGCATCTCCAGATAAACAACGACCTTTGTTGTGCCCAAGTCATCACGACAATTGGTGTCTTCATCGAAACTTACCAAGCTACATGTACAGTATAATAACACCAGAACCTCCATGTAGTCATCGTCAATCTGCTTTTCGACGCTCGAATCACGTCCTTGTCATTTTCGGGGCGAGCTCCAACACTGTTCGCGTCTCTGACTGAGGCAACAAAGACAAGGTTGTGGGGACAGGTTTGTCCCCAGATTTTCTGCCAAATGCTGGCTCAGCCAAATATGGATAAAATGCGACGGCTTTGTTCCGATTTAACACGGTTTCTCTCCATCATGATGGTGCTGTTGTGTTGCGATTCGCAACTTCCAAATGATTCAGATGCAGGCTTTGGCAAACCTTAATCGCGGAGAGCGGAGACTCTGTTGGGCCCATCCTTCCGAGCATCGTTTGTTTCAGCTAAGAGCATCCCGTTGCAACGACTGAAGCATCCCAAATGAACACTTCGTGATGCGGGCGCATTGAGTCATCACGTCTGTCACTTGGAGGCCCTGGAAGGCAACTCCAAGACTCTCGCGGTGGGCCGCATTGAGCGCTGCAACTTGCAGTGCAAGCACCTGCGCTACCGGTACCGGTATACAGTTCGCGTGTTCCTCATCCAATCTGGCTGTTTATGCAAGGCCGAGCTAAAAAGTCCACGATCATGCACAACTTACCTACCTTGGGACCCCGTAAGTGGAGCAGACGCAAAAGTGCACGGCAATCGGTGATAAATCGACCCCAAAGCTCTTGCAATTCCAATATGAAGAAACATCTAAGCGACTAGAAACTATTGTTGTGGCACGATTTCCATGTATTGCCGTCGTCTTCAAGCTGCGGTTTAACTTCGACGTCGTAGTTGTAGCTGCAGTATCAGAACCGGATCTCGTCGACTCAATTAAAATGTGGATTTGTCGGTGCTTAGCTGGCCCTGCTGCCGGAATAGTATTACCGAGGCTGGTTTTACGGGTACAGACAGAGCAATTCGATCCTCCCAGCCAACGGATGTACGCGATGGGCGCAGCGTGTTTTTGAGATCCGCATTTCCGGTGCAATGCATGAGCCAATGCACCAGCACGAGGATCGCTTTCATGCCAGAAGCTCATTATCCATTTTGCTGTCTGGGCGACAACAACCATGGCACCTCAAGCTTCGTCTCGCTCTGCTCTCTTCACGTTCGAAGATGCCAAGGCTGCCTTCAACATCTTCTGCTGCGTCTGCGGCATCGGTTCGCTTGGCATGCCGTCCAACTACGCTCGTGCTGGTTGGTTATTCGCCACGATCGCGCTGCTGTTCATGGCGTTCGCCAACATCTACGCGTCGGTGGTGCTTTCGAAGGTGCTTTTGGCGGCTCCAGCCAATGTGAAGACGTACGGCGATCTCGGTCACTGGGTCGCCGGCAAATGGGGCGGCATCTTGGTGGTGATTTCCCAGATGGGTGTCTGCTTGCTGCTGCCCTGTGCGTTCCTCGTGTTGGGCGGCACACTGCTCGACGTGCTGTTCCCGGACAGCTTCAGTCAGTCCATTTGGATCGTCTTCATGGCGCTCATGGTCGTTCCGGTTGCACTGATCCCGACCATGAAGGAGAGCACGGGTATGGCTATCGGTGGATGTCTCGGCACGATCGTCGCCGACATTATCGGCATCTCCATCCTGATCTACGAGGAGCGCGGACACCCGTCACCGCCCACTGCTGATGTGACGATGCACCAGGTCATCACGACGTTCGGTAACCTCTCGCTCGCGTACGCCGCTGCTACAGTGATTCCCGACCTGCAGCGTCAACACTCGCAGCCCGAACGCATGCCCCGTGTCATTATGGTGAGTCTGGGAGCTGCGTCGGCATTCTTCTTGGCTATTGCCATTGCTGGTTACGCCGTCGGTGGTTGCCAAATGTCTGGTAACTTGCTCTTCTCGGTGGTCAACACGTCGGACCCATACACGACGACGACTTTGGGGTTCCTCGCTGATCGTGGTACCGTGGTCATAGCGTTCCTGTTCATGCAACTTCACCTGTCGATTGCGTTCTCGACGTTCCTGCACCCGGCCTTCTACATGGTGGAGCGTGTGGTTTTGGGCATGCACCAGGTTGGCCCTGAGGAGCGTGACATTGAGATTGAGGAGAAGATGTCGTACCTCGCGTCTTCGACGCCTGCCGGCGCTGTTCCTGACCTTGAGAATAACCGTCAACGCTCGACTCGCTTGACCGCTGCCAACGGTGAGGACGACCTGTCTGAGTACAAGGGCGGCACCAACGTCATTCGCTACATCATGCTGCGTATTTCTTTGATTGTGGTGCTCGTCATCCTCTCCATCCTGCTGCGCGACCACTTCCTCGACCTCGTTGATTTCACTGGCGCCACCGCCATCACCATGTCCAGCCTCATTCTGCCGCTCATGTTCTACATCAAGGTGTTCTGGGCCAAGCTCCCGGTCTGGGAGAAGCTCCTGTGTGCCGCCATATCTACTATTTGCACGGTTGCAGGAGTCTACGTCATGATCTACGCTGGCAAGAACCTCTTCAACCCGGACGAGGAGGGTGCTACTTTCCCGTACTGCTCGGCCGAGTTTCAGGAGGAACCGTACTACGTCAGGAATGCGACCGCGTAGAGATCAGTAGAACTACTAAAGCTACCTTTCGTCATTGAGATCACGTTGAATGCGTCTTGTTTAGAGATCATTTTAGTATCCTGCTCAAGTGCTTCTTCTACCAGGGAAACACAGATCAGTGAGCGTAGCGTTCGTTCCTGCCTCTTCCTTGGTGCGCCAGTCCTGTCCTCCGGCCGTAAGGACGGTGTCTGGCCACGACCACCAACTGCCCTTGACTCTTACTGCTAACTACTCACGAAATATGTAGGGCCGCTAGTGGCCGACTTCTCCTTGCGCGTCTGGAAGTGGTCCAGCTGCTCGATACTTCGCCGAGTTTTCGCCAGTGAAGTGTGATGGGGACTTGATACCGGGGACTGCTGATACCCTCTCCTGTTCTTTCACTTCGCCTGCGTCATGGACTGCTGATGTCTGCGATCTCACGGGACTGCTGATACCCGTATCACCAAGTACTCGAGTGCTGACCAGGATCGCCGCGTGGACAATCGACGCCTCGTCGGTGCAGTCGAACGATACCAACTTGAATGGCGACAAGGCTTTCAACTGGAAAAGCAGAGCACAACTCTGTCAGCGAGAGAGACCTGGTACTACCTCCGTCCCGAAAATAATGTGCATTTAACTATTATGTGAGGCACACAATGTTTTTTAAGGAATATTATTGACCAAAATTAGGTCAAACCTAAATATGTACGCAATTTGATTGGTCAATATGTGGTCGTTAGTTTATCCATACCAGTAAATTGCAGGATTGTTTGCATATCTGTGCGGATCGATTGGGCGTTAAACTATCTAAACGCATGCTAACCCAACAGCTTTTCGAGGCCGATGCCGCGCGTGCTGCCCGTGATCAGAACCGTCTTGGGTTGCATGACGTTGTGTTGGGTACGAATTGCGTCAAGGAGTCGCAGCGACGTATGTCTGTTGACTGGTTGAATGAAAAGTGAAGAATGGATGAACTCCATGACTGAACTGCTACACTGTAAGTAGCGCTTCCATTTCTCAAATGAAGGGCTAGGTTTATTATAAATACTTGTAATTTGTAAGTGAAACCTAGCCCTAACGATTGTTCTGTTTGACAGGCAAATGTAACCAAAGGAAGCTCCTTCCGACATATTTGAAATGTGTAAAGATTGAGTTGGAAGTAACTTCCTTCCGCAAAAACAACAAAATATGCAAAACCAGATTGCATGGCCAATCACTGATCAATTTACCCCGAATATCCACCAGTTAAAATGACCACCCGAATACAAATTTTGAAGGTGAATGCTGTAGTTCACTTTTTTTTAGCAAAACTCTGATAAGGTCAAAGAGACCTCCGTGGTTGTCAAGAAATACCACAAGATCACAAGTACTAGCTCATTAAAACAAGACTGAATATACTGTTACAAGATTGAAAGTACTTAAGCATGATTAAAAGTACTTTGCAAGACCGAAAATACTTGAACAAGACTAAAAGTACTATATTATTCCGCTAGATAGGCGTGCTGGGACTTCATGAGACGGCGTTTCTTGTCGAGTCGTATGAAACGTGCTAGTGTATCAATCGTGAAATTCACTTTTGAAGTTGCTGCCCCGTTCAGCCAATGTTTAGCGTAGTAATCTGCATACGTGGACAAGGTAGACTCGGGGGCCTCTTTTGGATTTTAAACCCTTTTCTGTAGAGCAAAGTCGCGTACGTCTTCGGCGATAATCTTAGCAACGCTGAGTCTGCTAGGCAACGCGCCACTCTTCTTTTGTCTTGAGTTGTTCACTCACTGACAGACTTGAATAGATGGCGGACTGGATCAGCTTTCCAATACATTCGATACCTATCCTTCCAATCTTTTGCAGGTGGGAGAATACAGACCTGCTCAACTCTGCTTGAACTCGCTTGCGTCGGTTGTTGGGCTTGTTGACTTGATGTGTTGGCTTCGATCTCGGGTAGACGAGAAGCTTTACGCCAATAAGCTCAGAGTGACTTGGGTCGGTCCGTACCGAGTGACAGGTGCGGCCGAGTATTACTTTATAGTGGAACATTTAGTGACAGGGAAGGCCATGAAGATACATCCGTCACGCCTAAAGCACTACGCGGATTCGTCTCTCAACGTTTCCGCCGAACTGATCGACCACGTGGAGTCCCAAGGTACACTACTGGCCGTGGATGCTTTGGTGGACCACCGCTACAACAACAGCATGCGGATATTCCAGATCAAGGTAAAGTGGCAAGGTCTTGAAGAGATCGAGGACCCCTGGGAGCCGCTGAAGACACTGGTCGAGGAAGTACCGAAACTAATGGAAATGTACGCGGACGAAGCTAACGACGATCGGCTTCGACGTGCCATGACAATGACATTGCAGCGGAAGAATAGCTGAGCTTTTCGACAGCATAGCGCACTGCATGACCAGCAGCACACCAAGATGTCAGATCGTGGTGTATGACTGCTTGGGGTGGCTGTGAGATGGTAAGCTGGAAGCTCAGCATTGTAATGGACAAGCAGTCCTAACCACGAAGCCAGGAAGAGTGGCGTGGCCTACCGTCGAGTGACGAAGCCTCTGTACTGCGACCCGCAGCGCCACAAGAATCGATACGACCAATCTCCATCTGTAGCACGGATAGCCCTGCTACCGGACAACTGCAACTGCAACAACAAGTCTCTCCCTGGACTGCTAAGGATGAGCAGGAGAGAGCAACGTAGAGAAGAGCGTTAGATTTAGCTCAGTTCATTTACTTCCAACTACGCAATACACGTTGCCTCTTGGTGGGAGTTCCAGCTCCCAGGTTCGTGTGGAACGTCACAGCAAGCAGCCTACGTGTGGAAGACCAGTCAGAGGCAACCACGCAGTGGCAAGAAGAAAACACTGGAGGACAAGCACAAGACTTGAAGGGCTGCAGTTTCCGCTAACGCTGGACTGTTACTGCAATAGAGACCTGGAAGAGGCTCCAAAAGGAACACCCCCAGCACGAATCCAAAGAGGCAGCAGGAGCCAAAGCTGATCACACGACTTAAACAATTTCAGGAAGCTATTAACAAAGGTTAAATAGACTACCTTCACTCTCTCTCCATGAGAAAGCAGATACATGTACATGTACCGTAATGCATGGTATACTCTCAAAATCACGTTCATGAATTGCCAACAGTGCAGACGTCGAGGCCTACATCTTCAGCTCCAGTAGAGTCTGCTTCTCAGCTGGAAAGACGACCCGCTTGCAGTGAATAAGCCACAATCACTTAGTAAAATCGTCCAGAGTTCCAGCTTCATTTTGACGGTTGTTTCGGTAAAAACGGATACAGTAATCTGCGTGAATAAGCAACGGGTGTACAACTTATTTCCTGCGAAACTTTATATAATGCCAGGAGATGGGCGAGGTACTTAAACACATTAGGTTGCTCGTCTTTGCTCTTTACGCACTCCTTATACACCCAGTCAAGCCATATATATCAGGCGTTGCCTATTCACGCAGATTACTGTAAACGGTTGTCGAGATATCGAGTTTTAATTCAACCAACTGTAAAAATTCTACTAAACTGGCCAAACCCCTTACCGTACTTGCACCTGTTCATTTCCATATGCCCGTCAACTCACTTCATAGCCACCAGATCAATCGCAGACATGTTCATATGCTTCGTGAAGACCAGTTGTGGAGTTGCGGCCCGCAACTCCACAACACAGGCTCCATAATACGGAGTCATATTATGAACACCAGACCAAGAAGAATTAACACGCCACATTCAACATTCGAGAGCCACCCCTCCCTCCTAACGGCGTATGTAAACTTTACAGCTAGCAGCGCATCAAACTTGTCATTCTCAATTTCACCCCCAGGAACTCAAGTCCAATCTTTCTTCCCAGCAATAATGAAGATTTTCCAGGTCCTCATCATCGCCGCCCTCGCCGTAGCTGGTGTCCGCGGACAGACTGCCACGGCAACTACTTCGGGAACCACCAGCGCCAGCAGTACTGAAACAACCACCGATGCCACGACGCCTGCAGTCACCCTGCTACCGGAGCCCCTTCGTCTACTAGCACGACGGCTGCTAGTGGAGCCACGTCAGCCTCCGGACCGGGTGCCACCACGGCCACCATCGGTGCTACCGGCAGCGCTTCTGTTGACACGGCGGTGGGCTCCTCAAGCTCGACTGGCTCAGTGAGTGCTGGCGACTCGACCACTTCGACGACCGACTCTTCAACGGCCACAGTGTCCTCATCTACCGGTGACTCGAGCTCAACGGAGGCTTCGGATTCAGCCAGTGCGTCTGGCTCGAGCGGTGCCTCTCAGATCACGGGCGTCATTGGTGTCACTGCTGCTACCATCATGGCCGTCGGCGCGTATTTCCTGTAAGCGTCCTAGCGAGAGTCAGCTACCACTTTGTGATATAGTGCACAGAATACAATTCCATTTCGACAGCTTTCAAATTGCACTCTTCGAGCACGGTCTCACTTGAAGTCACACCCAAATGGCTACAGGTTTTTGTAACCCTCAACTTGATTTTCGTAACCGGTTACTCTCCACGCTCGTCCGTTATCATTCCTCGACATCCGCAATGGAGCAGATCAAGTTGGTCATCAGCGGCGCCGGCGACAAAGTGGCGGGCGCTGCGAGTGATGCCAGTAAGAAATTGGCGAGTGTAACCGGCGACAAAGTGGCGGGCGCTGCGAGTGATGCCAGTAAGAAATTGGCGAGTGTAACCGGCGACAAGAAGAGTGCGACCAAGACGGATGCGCCAGCTTCGAACGCTTCGGATTCACTCCCCAGCACGTGTCCTCACCAAGCAGCAACGGATGGTCGGCTTCGTGTCCTGCTTCGTGCTTGGGTACCTCGTGAGCTTCGGGGTAATGCAATTGGCAGTGGGTACGGAAGAGAGTGGGAGCTATTAATAACGTGTTCTGGGGGATGGGCGACTTCTCTTATTTGCCAGTCGACCTTCGCCTTGATCGCGGGCTCGGACAATGGAACCAAGTTCGGCATCACCTACACTCTCGGCAACATTACCTCACTTTGCGGGTATGGCTTTGCAAAAACTGTGTGGAAATCTGGCAGACTGACGTTAGATGGTGTTGACTTTTAGGTCGGGCTTCCTCGTCGGCCCCAAGCAGCAAGTGAAGCTCATGCTCAAGCCAGTGTGGCGCATTGCGACCATCATCTACCTGCTGATGATTGTCGTGGTGTTCACAGTCGCCATTGCCGTACGTCGACTCGTTGGAAGTTTCGGCGCGGGCGATCTCGGCTTTCATCACCCCTTCGGGCTGTTTGAGTGGAACCGGATGCCATTCGGTCTTTAGAATGCGCCACAGATCTACCAACGTCTGATCGACAACGCCCTATATGGATTTATGAAGATCTCGATCTGGTAACTCGGAAGGTCTCGTCGACCTGTTTGAAAGTGGGGAGCCCCTGGCCCCTGGTCGACCGTCGGTGCTTGGGCGTCGATCTTACATCGACGATATCCTGGTGACCGCTGGGTCGTGGGACCAGCTCTGTGGCCGAGTGGAAGCTCTGCTAGAAGCGTGTGATAAGTGGAACCTGTCGATCAGCGTCGTGAAGAGTTTCTGGGGCATGCGGAAGGTGGACTACCTAGGACATCAAGTGTCGAGCAACGGACTAGAAGCTCACCCGAAGGACTTGAAGGCACTGACCGATCTGCCGTTCCCGAGATCGCTGCGAGCGATGCAGTCGTTCCTGGGCAGTCTGAATTATTACGGCCGTTTTATCGAGGACTACGCTGTGTACGCGGCTGTTCTGTATGAACTGCGCGAGGTGGACTTTGCGGAACTTAAGAAGAGTCAGGACCTCCAGCGGGTCCTCGATCCGACGAAGTCGGACCAAGACGTCACGACCGACGACGAACGATCGAGACGAGTCAGCTTCAGTCGGGTTTGATGAAATGGATTCGTTCGCTCCGGCTCTCGAGGACTTGAAGCGGAAGATCGCGACTACCCCAGTCCTCAAACACTTCGACCCCGATCGACAGCCGGTGATAATTGTCTATGCGAACGACTGGGCGATATCGGCTGCCCTGGTGCAGGAGCATGATCAGGTATATTATCCCGTCACCTTCGCCAGTCGCACGCTGAAGTCGAACGAGATCAACTACAATGTGGTGGAAAAGGAGTGCTGGCGCTATTGCGGATCCTAGATCTGAACTACAACATGTTGGTCGGCCGATCGATCCGGATCTTGTCTCGCCATTCCACCCTGGCCTGGATGTTTAAGTCACCCGGTTTGCAGGGGCGGCTGGGACAGTGGGCGGCGCGCACATTACCTAAGCACGAGCAAACATACGCATGTAATAAACGCAGTCATATATTTGTTACTTGATTAACTCGTGATTTTGGATCTAAAAACGAAAAGATCCAAATTTATCCCCGCGTCTTGTGATTGGCCGAGCAACTTCATCTTTGCATTTCGGTGTTGGAGGACCATCTGCTGCCTTGAGACCGGGCAGGTCTGTTTGGTCAACGTTGTTGACTCCGAGTTGTTGGCAATCCCCCTCGAGGGGGATTTTGGTACATGTACCAAGTCCTGCGCAACTTGAAGGTGCCTCGAGGATCGAGCTCCCTTAGACCAGCTGATGCTTGCGTTGAAAAAATACCGGTATCTTCCCTTCCAAATGGCGGTGATGCACTTGCTGATGTTTTGGATACTCACAGTGCTGCTTGTTGGGTAAGTACGCGGCCTTTAGTTTCTCTCCGCAACTGAAGCATTTCACCGACTGCAACGTACTCACTTTCGAATTTTCTTGCTTCAGTTTCTTAAGTCTCAAGTACTTCTATCACGAAGATGCTCAAGTCCTGGTTCACCGCCGCCTTCATCGCGGCGCTGAGTCTCTCGGCACACCAACACGTCTCCGCCGACCAGTGGGATGACCGCGCGGACGAAATCGTCGACGCCTTCGGCACGGAAGACCTCATCGGCCAAATGGCGCAGATCGATATCTCGGTGCTCATGACCGACGACCTCGAGCTGGATGAAGACGTAGTCCGGAAGTACGCCAAGATGCATGTCGGCTCGTACTCAACAGCCCGCTCACCAATGGTCCCAAGAACGGCACGTACTTGTGGACTGCCGACAAATGGCGTGAGGTGGTGACGAGGATCCAGGAGATCACCATGGAGGAGAACGGCGGCCACCCGATGATCTACGGCATCGACTCGGTGCACGGCGCCATCTTCGTGCATGGTGCGACGCTGTTCGGTCAACAAATCAACGGCGCGGCCTCGTTCCGACCGGACCTGGTATACGAGCAGGGTCGCATCACTGCTCGCGACACGCTTGCTGCCGGCATTCCTTGGATTTTCGGTCCTATCCTCGGCATCTCGCGTAACCCGCTGTGGCCACGTACATTCGAGACATTCGGTGAAGACCCATACCTTGACTCAGTCATGGCTGATGCTATTGTGCGTGGACTGCAGAGCAACGGCAGCACGGCTGCCTGCATGAAGCACTGGATCGTTTACACAAAGACACCCTCCGGGCATGACAAAGACGCCGTCACCGTGTCCGACTACGACCTGCTGAACTATTTCCTGCCTCCGTTCAAGTCGGCTGTGGACGCCGGCGTGCTCAGCGCAATGGAGAACTACATTTCGGTGAACGGGGTTCCTCTTGTGTCAAACACGAAGCTGATGAACGGGCTGCTGCGTAACGATCTTGGCTGGGACGGCATGATGGTGACGGACTACGCTGAAATCGACCAGCTCGCGGACTTCCATCGCGTTGCCGCCGTACGACGAGGCCACTCGTATTTCACTCACGCGCGCTTCGGTGGATATGAGTATGATTGCTACCGATGACAGCTTCATGAACGGTACGAAGGCGCTGCTGGAGCAGAGCCCGCAGTACTTGTCTCGCGTCAAGGCGTCTGCACGTCGTGTGGTCAAGCTAAAACTGCAGCTGGGTCTATATGACAACCCGGTCCCTGGTGAGGCCAATCTGGACCTGATCGGCGGCGAGAATGACACGGCAACAGCTTTGGAGTTGGCTCGAGAATCGATCGTACTGCTTCAGAACACCGGCAACGTGCTTCCCTTGCCGAGGACGCTTCGGTGTTCCTGACCGGTCATGCCGCTGACGACATTGGACTGCAGTGCGGTGGCTGGACCATCGAGTGGGAAGGTTACGCCGGACACAACGAACTGTACCCGCTTGGCTCCACGGTTAAGGAGAACATTAAGACGATCACGGGCAACAGCAGCAGCGTGACGTACTTCAACGGTTTGAATTACACGGGTGAGTACTCAGACGCCGACCTCGCGACGGCCATGGAGTACGCTAAGAGCGCGGAGTTCACTGTCGCTGTCATTGGCGAAGGCCCGTACGCCGAGAAACCCGGTGACATTGACGACTTGGCGCTTCCGCCCGGTCAGATTGAGTACGTGAAGCAGCTTGCATCCACCGGAACCAAGGTGATTGTGGTGCTGTTCGAGGGACGTCCGCGTCTGCTTGGTGACCTGCCCGACGATGTGTACGCTATCATCGACGGTCTGCTAGCTTGTGAAATGGGCGGCCAGGCAGTCGCTGAAATTCTGTATGGCAAGGTGAACCCTAGTGGCCGTATGCCGATCACGTACCCGAAGGACCCCGCTAACATTGAGATGGTCTACAATCACCCCGTGACAACCATGTGTGAGAACTCGACTGAAACTCCGTTTTACTGCGAGAACCAGTGGGACTTTGGTACGGGTTTGAGCTACACCGACTTCACGTACTCGGCTGTCACCCTAAGCAAGAACACCATCCAGGACCCGAACGACTTGATCAGCGTTTCCGTAGACGTGAAGAACAGTGGCTCGATGGCCGGCAAGGAGACCGTGATGTTGTTCCTCACCCAGCCGTACCGCTCGCTAAACGTGCCTGAGATGAAGCAGCTGAAGAAGTTCTCCAAGATCAGCCTGGAAGTCGGTGAGACGCAGACCGTGCAGTTCACGCTCACGGCCGACGACTGGAGTGTGTACTACCCGCAGATCGGCAAGGGTCTAAAAAGATTGCGGAAGACAGCGAGTTCTGGGTCGCCATCAAGCCTGAGACCGACTGCGACGTGTATAACGAGACAGCAATCCGTAGCTCGCTTTGCTCAAACTTTACGCTCAGCACGGGCGAATACCCGTTCGGCACGATCGATATTCCTTGGTAAAGGGGTCGGCTGTAAAATCTCTCGCCGTTTACGCCGCAGAGACAAGCATTAGACCTGTCGGATCAGAGAAATATAAAGTTGCTATTACTGAATGCTTCTGGACCACAGGAACCTACTACAGTAATTCCCTTGCAGCATTTTGGAGATGATTGTTTGCTATCTCGGAGCTGATCTCTATTTTATGACCCTCTTCTATCGGGCAACCATCGCATGCCTGTTACGGTAGTTCCTGTTGGGTGGTATCGTATTGCTTTCGTACGGAGCGTGCCGGTAAATGGCATAGCATGCATGTTCGGCCAACATTGTTGGCACATAGAGACTCTCTGCTGAGCTACTGTACCGATGCCCCCCCCACCAACTACATTAGCAACATACTTCTACTACAGTACATACTTGAAGTAGTAGTTTTCAACCTTCCTTGTACCGGTAAGGTGAGCTTCAGTTCATGCGCGAACGAAGAGCAAAGGAAAAATATTATTTCCGAGCAAATGGCGGATGGTTCGCAAGCAAATGGGGTCAGAGGTGGTTTTGCAAGCAAATGAAGTAAGCCAAGCAAATTTAACTGCTTATCGAGGTTGTTATTCAAGCATCAGAGTAAGATACGTACATTTTATTTAAAAACGTTTAGTAATGCAGTGTATGATGGAAGCTAAGTAGTTTTGGGCTCAGATGAGGCCTCAGAGAGACCGTTTACCACCAAAGCGAAGATCTGCCATGGTCGGCGCGTGAGCCGAAGTAGTTGCCCTAACAAGGGGGTGCTATATATTTACACTGTACCAATGCTTTGACCGTCATGAGCGAATCGAAATTGGCGGTGCAAATGAGGAGCTCACGAGCCCCGATGTACGTCATCTCCCAAAATTCCGACCCAAACACCCGACTTGACCCGTATACGACCCAGAGGTCCGCCAATTCGGTATGAAATTGTATTGAACAGCCAATAATAAAAATAGCAATTTTTGGCGAAGCAATAATAAATATTGACGCAATTTATATTGTATTGTTACATAAACGCGTCATACTACGGTACTTCCTCTCAGCGAAGCTTTCACCCAGGTGTCCCAGCAGAAATTATGA